>JAOVYU010000042.1:32022245-32039600 GCA_025674565.1 Synodontis membranacea
CTTGGAAAGTATATTTGGAAGCGTTTATCTCCTAGGATTCAACAATGATCAGTTTATTTGGAAATTCTCACACCTCTATTTACGTGGTGGTCTGGGAAAACCAATCAGATGTCACCGCAGGGGAATTCTGTTGGACAAAAATGACCAAAAATTATCTTATCACCAAAGAAATATTTTTTTTCCTTTAAAACGTATTGTTCACCAAAAATGCTAAAGAAATATTTGTGTTTACTTTCTACCCTTAATGAAGATAATTAAGAAGTTTACCAAAAACAGATGTAAAAAAAAAAAAAAAAAAAAAAAAACAGTTATACTGTTTAAATGTTTATGTTGCTAGCTTGGTATCAAGAGTTGATTATTCATGTTCATAGTGAGGATTTAATACAGAAATTGTGCCGTTGCACTCGGAGCTCAGACGTAACAATGAACTAAAGTGCTATGCTTACTGTTGCGTGTATTTGAGGGCAAGGAGTAAGGCCAATAGTCGCTTGACATGCTGAAATTTGTTTTCGGCTAACTATATGCAGGTAACATAACAGATTTCCTGAACGGACCATTCAGAAAATCGATATAGAAATGTCGAATTATTGACAGAACTTTTGGATTTAAATGGAAGGCAATGAATAGTGTGCTTTTTTTTTTTTACACTTTTTTTTATCAAGTTGTTGAAACAGTTCATTAAAACCTGTAGTTCAGCAATGAAGGTATTTTTTTTCAGACCGCCACACATTTATTATTCCATCAATGCTTGCAGCGGGAAAAAAAAAAAAACAGGGAGTGTTTATCGACATATCAATGACCTGTTGAGGTTTCTGTCATTTTTTCCTGGCATGTTTGTTCGTAATGATCTGTCAAGCGATATCAAATTACAGCTTCCAGAAAAATCCAAGAGTGCCCAACTACTAATTATGAGTTAGATAAAGATGTGAAAGCTTCTAGCTTGCAATTAGCGTAAATCTGACATAACAGGGACATTATTATTGGAAGACTCGGCTCTGACTCAATTCACCTCTGAAAGCTGTGTGTTTTCGTAAATCCTGATATTCAAAACTGTTGAACATTTAACGTGAATGATCCAGGGATGGTTTCACACTACCACCTTTCACGTTTTAAACTTAATTAATTCCCATTTCCGATAAGCCATATGAAAGTATAAAGAGCATACAAGGTCAAAGAAAAAGGGTTTTAAAAGGTATTTAAAAATTCATGTCGTGGTAACCGTATGCCATCAAATACCATGTATCGCTGCATTGACCGTGCAAACAGTAATTGTTATTTGATTCAGGTCTATCATTTATTTGATATCAAGGCTAATACTACATGAATTCTTATCATTAGCACATGATTTTTTATACCCTTTTGTTTTGTCTACTTGTACAATGATTCGCTAATTTGCAAGTCTGACTGAAAGTAAGCTAAGGAAAATAATTGATGGAATAAATAATGTAATTAATGGGTATGTTTCAATAGTGCAGATGGGCAATTTGAGGCCACGGCTACCAAAGCCGTAGTGAGGCATGATGGTACCGTCTCCTGGACGCCACCCGCTAACTACAAATCATCCTGCACTATTGACGTTACCTTCTTTCCCTTTGACCTTCAGAACTGCTCGATGAAATTTGGCTCCTGGACCTACGATGGCTCTCAGGTATTTTGACATACATTTACTTATGGTAAGACACAACCTGAAAGACATCAATGTTTATTAAATTAGCTTATATAAATAGTCTTGTACAGCACATTATTCCATGACTGGGGTCCTATTTAGCTCTTAACTTGTTCAAGCATGCATTTAACCATACAGAAATGTATTAACCTATCTCAGACAACAATCTAATTCTTTAAAGTTTATTTGCAGACAATGGCTGCATTTTGCCCTTAAACGAGTAAGACGTTTGAAAGTATCGGAGTTGAGTTTTTGTAGCACAGAATTAGTAATTTACACAAAATGTGTCTCAAGTCCATCCTGTGTCCAAACAGCTTTTGGAAAGATGCACTCGTTCTCTCACTTTCCTGTCATTTTTTTCCCCCCTAATGAAAAGAGTCAAAATCTTCCTTCTTGGTCATGGTTCTTCTTAGAGCCACCACCTTAACATACTATCTTAGTACAATTCACCCAACACATGCATGAAATCAGCTGTGATGCATACTCGTCTTTTTCTTTCTTTTCATCCATTGGCGGCAGTGCATTTTTGGCCCCATAGAAATACATGGAGTTTGGAATCAAGGACTTCTGGCTCCTTCACACTTCATCAGAGAGCCATCATCCTCCATTTCATAACTCAGACCAACTCACCCCACACACACATCCATCTATCATGAGCCTTACTACGGATCAATCGCTCATATTTTCTTACAGAAATGCATTCTAGTTAATAATTTACTTTCACTCTTTTGGCAATTTTTGTAAAGAGAGCATCTCTCAATATCACAATATCACTGACAACAAAGTAAAGAAATGATCTTCTTCCAATGATCTTTAAGAAATTTAGATTTTTGATGTTGATTGCAACATCCTGTTGAGCAAGTGACTTGGGGAATATTCCAAATGTTTCAAAGGGGTGAATGTGTTCAGTTATCAGGGCTGCATGAATGTTATGAGACTTAACATTTGATGGATGACACACGAACAATGATGCATGAGATATTAAATGGATTCACACATTAAGGCAAAAAATAATAAGAATTTAGTGTAGATATAGGAACTAATGTCACCCCAGTCACACTTACAAATATACAACTAGTTTGCTGAACTTGTACTATTATACTTAGTAAAGTTACTTCCATGAGAAATCATTCTTCAACTCTCAGGTGGACATAATCATGGAGGACGTCCACGTGGACAAGCGAGACTACTTTGACAACGGTGAATGGGAGATTGTGAAAGCTACCGGGAGCCGTGGTTTGAGGATAGACACAACAGGCTCCTATCCCTTTATCACCTACTCCTTCATCATCCGACGTCTCCCTCTCTTTTACACGCTCTTCCTCATCATTCCGTGCATTGGCCTGTCCTTCTTGACCGTGATGGTCTTCTACCTGCCCTCTAACTGCGGAGAGAAAATCTCTCTTTGTACTTCCGTCCTCGTCTCACTCACTGTGTTTCTCCTGGTGATAGAGGAGATCATCCCATCTTCCTCAAAGGTATGCTTCACATTCTAGGTGTAGCATATGATGTGAAGTTTTCTGTGAGGAGACGTTTATTTAACATTTTTGGAAGGCATGAACAGTCATGGGTAAAGCTGTTATTTTAGGGTTCAGATCTAGGAAAGTCTCAAAGATGGAGGGTTAAAACTTGTCTGTAAAGATTTTGGTCAGTTGATGTGGTATTATAGGAATAAATCATGTGAAGCTGTTATTGGAAACGACTCAATTTCAGTGTGTTGCTTGTCTTTGTTATTTTGTCCTAAGGGTATGCAAACAATTGCATAACTGTTGATACGTTGGAAAAAATATGTTTAGTATTGTTTCACTTTTACTAAATAACTGAAACAGTTTGTTTAAAAATCATCTTTGTGGGAAATTTGTACAAATTTGAAGAAGGAATGGAGTTGCAAATAGTCGTAAAAATAATAACCCCTCCCCTAACCCTAACTTTCAACTTCATAACTTTTCATAGTGGTACATATTGCTACAATGCTGCTACAAAGCATGACAATGGCATGTTGGTTTGTTGGCAATGTAGTGCTTTACACTCTGAATTTCCTCTCCTTAGGTCATCCCACTTATTGGCGAGTATCTAGTCTTCACCATGATCTTTGTCACGCTCTCCATCATCATCACAGTCTTTGCCATCAACATTCACCACCGCTCCTCGACCACGCATCATGACATGGCACCCTGGGTCCGCCGTGTCTTCCTGCACAGTCTTCCGAAGCTGCTTTGCATGCGCAGCCATGTGGACCGCTATGCCACAACAGGAGGGAGTCATCGAGCTGGAGCCACAGCAGGTCTAAACTGTGGGAAAGGCTTAAAACAAGACAGTAGCCTTCTGCCGAACTCAGCAGCACACCACCTTCAAGCCGCCCTGGACTCTATTCGATACATCACGCTGCATGTGGTAAAGGAGAATGAAGTCAGAGAGGTAAGAAGAACGGCTCTCAGTGGGTTTCCTTCTGGGGAGTAAGTAATCTGTTGATGTGATTGATGGCCCTTGTTGCTTACAGTAACGTATTACTTTCGACTGTGTTCTATGTTTGTCTTTTTCCATTTGCGAGATTGCTACAGTCATGGGAAAAAGAAAGTATACCCTCTTTCAATTCTAGGGTTGTACTTATCAGGAAATAATAATAATAAAAAAAAAAAAACATCTGGTGCTATATTATGTTCTAAAATTATTCACTATTAATTAATTAATTGTAGTGTCATGAATTTTAACATTTAACATGCTGACTGAGGACTGTAGAGTCTGAGGTGTAGCTCTTGGGTTTTTTGCAATTTCTCTGAGCATTGCACGGTCTGGTTTTGGGGTGAATTTGCTGGAACATCCACACCTGGGAAGATTGGCAACTGTCTTGAATGTTTTTCACTTGTGAATAATCTTTCTCGCTGTAAAATGATGGACTTATAATGGCCTTATAACCCTTCCCAGATTGATGGGCAGCAACAAATCTCCATTTTATCTTCGTTTTTGTTTAATAAATGATGGCATGATGGAATCTGTTGTCTGTTTTTTTTTTTACACTTGAGGTTAAATTTAAATAATTTTAGAACCTGGTAAGGACCAGATGCTTTTTATGATGTCCGGATACGTAAAACCCTAGAATGAAAGAGAGTGTACTTTCTTTTTCCCATGACTGTATATGTACTGTATATAGATTGATTGTTTGTACCTTAAAGCTAGTTAGCTAGTCAAGTGCATGAATACAGACAAAAATTAATAGATTCCTATAAGGGGGTGGCTCGGACTTGTTTATTATCCATTAATAGGGAAGCTTCTAATGTAGCACCTCAACAAAACGTAATCAGTTCAATGTTTGGCTATAAGCTGTGGTGTTTTCTCTTCACATTGCACATATAAAATCTTATTCAAGTCTGGTGAAAGTCTTTATATTCTCTATACGTTTACCCATGAGATGAGTGCTTGTTGTGCTATCAGCAGAGTTATACTATACTTTACGCTGCACTTTATTTTGCTTGGAATTCCACATATATATACCCATGTATTCCTGATTCTGAAGGTTGCACACTAATTAACCCACGCAGTAAGCTAACTTATATTGTTGCATCTCTCCACAGGTTGTTCAGGACTGGAAGTTTGTGGCTCAAGTTCTAGATCGTGTATTCCTGTGGGTGTTCTTGTCAGTATCTGTACTCGGTTCTGCTCTGCTCTTCATTCCTGTCATTTACAAATGGGCCAAAATCACTGCTCCAAACTATGGTGAAAATAGTACTAAGCTAATCTTACAATAGAGTTCCAGACCTCATGATTACAAAAAAAAACAGAGATTAATATATTTTCTGTCTTCATTAAGATTGATTAATTAATTGATCAATTGATTGATTGATAACTGAAACCTAGCATTACAAGACTTTTCTTCACAAAGCGGCACATACAATTCAAATACAGGTAACAAAGGAAGAATAAATCCAAACAGAGATGCATTAGAAGTGTAATTGGTCTTATTTATTTCTTTACCATACTTCACATTGTTCCTTATATGCAACTTTTAAATTATAATCTTTGGGGGAAATAATGCAATTAATAAAATTGTTTTGCAAAATACTGTGCTTGAGTATGTTATAATGAATTTTATTTAATTGTTAAAATAATTCTTAAATGCCTAATGGAAATTGTATATTTAAAAAATGTAAATGGTTTTTACATTGAAATGTATTTCTTCCATGTTCTCAGACTTTATGGTATATACTGTATGGTAATTAAATGCTTTTTTGTATAGACTTGCTTATTTCTTTATTGAAGCTAATGAATAACATTCATCAGTGCTTAAATTGAGATACTCAGTAATTTTACTGAAATAGACATACCCTTAGCTCCTGTTTTATTCGAAATTACCGTAGATTGATAGGGGAGATCTGACTGTTTGGATAGAACTGGCCAAGACTAAATGAGGTAGAAATATTGGAGGGGGAGAAAATAGAGTATTTTTGTAAATAGGCATGTAAATAGGTCAAAAAACTTTCTGAAAGAAACTAGTTCTTATCTATTATTACATAGATAAGAACTAGTTGAATACTCAATTCTGATTTGTCAATTAAAGCATTCTATGGTCTGATGTTTCTGAAGAGCAGATTGCTGCTATAAATAACTGATCGTTCCTATGGACGCAGTTCTGATCATAGACTCTGGAGGACCAAGTCCGAGAAATATTGTTGCTTTAATAACCAAATTAACAATGTCAGCTCATCTGTGACACCTGTGGCAAATAAATAAATAAATAAATAACCAAATATTAATTTTAATATTTAGTTTAACACTAATAGTAATGCTACTGTAAGTAGGCTAATCTCAAGAAGACTAAAGAGTTTATGTTACCATTGACAGACTTTCAACTGTAGATTTTTTTTATCTGTGTCGTTGCAAAAGATAAAAAAAATAAATAAATCAGGACAGCAATTCCAAAATAATTCCAAGAGCAGATTTGTTGCTGATTCAGCAAACATGTGATAAATGAGTTGGTCTCGAGAGCAACTGACGTAATGTGAATTTCAGAATCCTTTATAGTTTTCTTCTTCTGAAGTGGCTATTCATTGCTGTTAACTTGTTCAAAATAATAGAACTCATTATTTCTGTTTTGATTTAACCATGCATCACATAACACCATTATAATAGGCTAATGTAGCATACTTCCTGTCCGAAGCAAATACACAGTTCGCATAGAACTTGCCAGAATACTTAACTATTGCAAAAAAGAAAAAGAAAAAAAACAAACAAAAAGCATTCACTATTCTTCTCTCTGCCTGAAGAACAAAAATAAGATACGTATGCAGAAAATGCATATGAACAGAAACACGCTAGGATAGAATTGGCATCTAGTGAAACTCAAAATAAGACAGCAGCTGGGTTCAAAACGTGCTTTTCTGTCTTGTACACAGTCCATATAAGTTCAGCTCTTGTTCAAAATATATCCATAAAGCCTACTGTTTATAATTCCTTTAAATACTGGTTACATAAGTTCTTTTATTCGTAATCGCACCATCCGGTATAGCCCAAATGAGGATGGGTTCCCTTTCAAGGCGGGTTCCTCTCAAGGTTTCTTCCTCTTGCCTTTTTAGGGAGTTTTTCCTTGCCACTGTCGCCACAGACTTGCTCATTATGGGATATATATTTATATATAGATCAATTTATAGATTCATAAATAAAATTCATAAGGCAGAATTTACATATTTCTGTAAAGCTTTTGTCCATTGTTAAAAGCGCTATACAAATAAATTTTAATTTTAAAATTACATTTAAAACGTTGATCATACATTGAATAAATGTCCAATAAAACATAGTAAAAATAAATAAATAAATAAATAAAAAACAAAGGGGAGAATTTCTGCCCTTAGTGGCACGTTCATATGAAAAATATTTCCCATGGCCGATTAATCATTTTCTAAATCAATGAAAGCATTACAAATCAATATTTCTAAAAAAGAATAAAATAAAATAAACAACAACAACCTAAGGGGCAGATGGTGGTAAAAATGGTTAGGGAAGCGCCCTTATAATCGAAAAATTGCGGGTTCGAATCCCGCAACCAGCAAGGTACCACTGAGGTACCCTGAGCAAGGTGTCGCCCCCAAGCACTGCTCCCCGGGGTGCTGAAAAATAGCTACCCCCTGCTGTGTGTCACGATTTCACATATGGGTTAAATGCAGAGAAACAATTTCCCTCTGGGGATTAATAAAGCGATCCAAAAAAAATAAAAAATTCTAAAAGGAGCTTGGGTAATTTCTCAGTATTGACATTAACCTTAATTATTTCGTATTCTGATTTTCCATTTTTTCCCCCAGTCTGAGTGTGTCCAGAACTGTTATCCATTTAACACAGTTTTTTTTTTTCAACACTCAAATGACTTTGCTGATGAAAAGAATATGCAAATTAGTCTATTTCGTCATCTAGGGACTGTTTCTGAACCGTTGGCTATTTCCCCCTGAAAAAAATAAAAATAAAATAAATAAAATAAAATAAAAAAATATAAAGTTGGCAACACTGAGACTGAAGATTGACAGAAACACCGCCTCCTCGGGCACAACAACACACACTACATGAAGGAAAGAAAAATAAAAACTGGCCACAACAGCAGACTGAGGACACACACACACACACACAAACAGACACACACACAGACACTAAGGGACAAACTGACTTCGATTAACAGCGTGAGTATTTTGCGTTTAAAAAAAAAAAAAAAAACGCCTAACTCTGCTCTTCCGAGTTTTCCTAGTTAGTTTAGACAGGACGTTGGTAATACGTCACAAAGATTTCGACATAGGAAGCAAAAACAGTTCATATGCGCTGGATCAAAAATATAGAGAAATAGGCTAGAATAAGTGTAAATTTGACACGCTTTGATGTGGGCTCGCCATTGTCTTTGATGTTGGCTCGCCATTGTCTTTGATGTTGGCACGCGAATTAGTAACAGTAGCAGCTCTATCTTTTTTGTTGTTGTTGTTGTTTGTTTGTTTGTTTGTTTGTTTTATTTACTTACTTCTGCAGCTTGTGCTTAATCATTTACACACCACATTTCGCTTCCTGTTCATAATGTTTGTCCCTCTCTGTTTATTATCTCTCAATTAATGCAAATGAAGAAGAGTTGAACTGTGCTTCCACTATTATAACCCACTCTTAATTCACAAGGCTTCCTGAGTCAGGGAGGAGATTCTGTAGAGATCATGGTAAGCAGGGTTGCCAGGTCTTAGCAAAACGCCCAGCACAACTACAGTACATCTATGAGGACGTATCAGGGTCACTGTAAAAAATAAATAAATAAATAAACAAACAAATAAATAAATAAAACAGGGTTGGGGAGGGGGGTAAAATTACGAGAAAAAGTCAGAAATTCTGAGATTAATGTCATATATTTGCGTGAAAAAACTCGGATATTCTCTGATATTGTAAAGTCATAAATTTGCGAGAAAAAAGTCTGAGATTCTCTGAGATTTTAAAGTAAAAAAAAAAAAAAAAAAAAAAAGAGGAAATCACGGAACCACAACACTGTGTGAAACTTCGTCACCGGACGTTTCAGTGACTTTTTTCTCTCAAATTTGCAACTTTCTGATCTCAAAGAATCTCTGAATTTCTCTGAGTTTTTTTCTCGTATATTTACCACTTTAAACTCAGAGAATATCCGACTTTTTCTTCTCATAAATTTACTACTTACATCTTAGAGAATTTCGGAGTTTTCTTTCTCGCAAATTTATGACTTTACAATATCGGAGAATATCTGAGTTTTTTCGCGCAAAGATATGACATTAATCTCAGAATTTCTGACTTTTTTCTCGTAATTTTACCCCCCTCCCCAACCCCGTTTTTTTTTTTTTTTTTTTTTTTACAATGGCCCTAATACACCATCGTACTACATCTACTGCTAGATTAAAAAAACTCAGATCTTGCTTTGGAAATGCTTAGCTTGGACATTATGCACTCCATTTCCATCCTCCAATCTTTGCAATATATCTTACAACAGAAATGGTTCAGGATTAAATACACGATGACCAAAAGTATGTGAACACCTGACCGTCGTAGTCATGCGTAGGCCATCGACAAACACAACATTTCCACGACGTCTGAAGCACCAAAAATTGTATGTCCGACCCCGATAAAAACCTGGAATACTGTGTACGCTGTTCTGCTCGTGGATAAATGAGCACAGATCTCCACATCCATGCTCCAAAATCTAGTTGACAAGCCTTCCCAGAAGATGTGAGGTTGTTCTGACGGCGAAGGAGAACTAAATCTGGAACAGGATGTTCAAAAAGCACACGAATGTGATGCTCAGGAGTCTACTGATTTTTGGCTATATAGTATACACTGTCTGCATTTGGTGGGAAAATACTGTAGCATCCCTGATGATACTCTGTAGTCCCGTGATACTCTGTACAATATGTGCTTTCAGACTGGAAGAACTTTAAACAAAGTTCTTCGAACTGTTAGAGGAGGGTCCTCTTGTATGTATGCAGGAACTGAGCGCAATCAGTTCTTAGTTCTTAGCCATTTCGAATATATTAAAAAAAATAAAATTAAATTCCCCTACTTCAGGGTAGGTACTCTCCCAGCACACGAGCGATGTAAGTGTACCATGATTGGTCCAGGCGTAGGTTTAAGTCGATTAGTCGAAGGCACTGCAAACAATACAGCACCAGCAGCCTCCATTTTTAAACATCTGTGTAAAACGTTAGCTGTGCAAACAACCGTTCTTAATGTCAGCATTTAAAAACGGGGGGGGAGGGGGGATGACATCTTGTTGTATGTCACGCAGAAGTGACGAAGCAATACCAACCTTACGTCACTCCGGCGTTCCTACTGGTGCTGTGAATGCAAACAGAAAAAAAGCCCTTGAAGGTATAAAGTTTGATCTGAAAGCACTTCATGACTGCTTCAGAGTTCCTGAAGTTCTTTTACAAATCGCCTGCCTAATATATTTAAAGGAACCATGAAAAGGTTCCACACAGTCGACATTTTTTATTTTGCTGCACACTGTTTGAACTGCACTGACTGGCATGCATTTATTTATTTATTTAGAAAACCAAAAGAACCATTTCTCCAGAATTGCTCGTGGTCAAAATTTGCGGTGCTTATGCTCGTCTAATGTTAGCTAAGTCAAAAATGCGTTGATAGATTTTTTTTAATAACAAACATTCTCAATTTAATTCTCAATTTAATTTGATAGAAAGCGAGGGTGTAGCATCGGCACATCTTTCAAATGGGAAAATGGAGTCCACATAAGACCACCAGCAAAAAAAAAATAATAATAAAATAGTAACAGTTGGGCAGTTAGAATTGGAGAGTTCAAAACACTTACGCAGGTGTCAATCACTCCAGATTCATATGTCGATTGGCTGATCTGTAAAAAAGAAACTGCCCTTTTGGCCTTTTTTTTGACTGACAGCTCATTCTAATGTACTGCGGTGTTGATGCAAAATGCATGAAGGCTGGCAGGTTTGGTTACTTTCTTTAAAAAAAATCGTCTCATCTACGAGTTTCTTTATTTAGAAATCCCATGCTGAAAAAAAAAGTTGAATCCGTCACCATGCCAACAATCGAAAAAGACAGAGGACTGAACTCGCTGAAACGCTGAAACGTATTGATCACCTTCAAGCTCTCACGAAGCATTTCAGTACCAGAGCTGACAGGCGCATTACTTTCTGGAAATGTCAGTCCCAGAGAATATGTGATCTGCTTCTTAATGGGAGTTGTGACAGCTGTAAATATCACCAAGGTTTTGCTTTCCTACAAATCCACAGGCAGATCCATCAGAAATCTTTTTTACAGAATATTTTACAGAACGTCGCATAGGAAGTTGAAGGTATATGACATTTTTTTAATAATCAAGATTCTACATTATTTCTAGGTGCTTGTGTAAATTAGCGATACTGGCCATGCGAACTGCTTTGTGCTAAAAGTCAGATGTTCCTCGTGCATAATTTCTTCTGTTGAAGCATGCATTCAGAAGACACTCGGATGGATCATAAGATTTTACACACACAAAAAAAAATTTATTATTTTTCATAAAACAGTTCCCTTTAGCCTGTGAAAAACTCAATGGCAAATTGAGATCCTTCGAGTAAAAATATTCACTTAAAGATCATACAAATTTGAGAGTAACTACAATGCATATATGTACTTTTAAGCTTTGTAAATTTCTTTGTCGACACCATTTTTTAAAGGTAATGCACGACCCTTTAAATGAATATAGACGATATGCTTCTGGCTGCCACTGGTGATCGACACGGCTATCATTAACCGGTTGCTAGACACTAATTCATAAAGCTACTGCTGTATAATTATTGTTTTCTAGCAAGTCACAGCTACTCTGATTGTGTTAAAAAAAAAAAAAAAAGTGGGACTCATGTAGTTTGCTAAATGGTTCCCAGTCCTCTATAATATCCATTTTGAACTGAGAAAATTAATCAGCTATCAAAGTACACTTCTTAGCAAAATAAGGCTTTGAGGGACAGTCTTCTGGGTTGTCTTATTGATGGTCCAGATTATTCAATTACAGAGTTAAGAATTCCTGTTACGCAGTCATATACACTTTATCCAAGTCTTCATACCAAGTTAGATATTACTTTACTCAGTTTCAAAGTTCAAGTTTCCTCTTTCTTGTGGATCTCAAAGTGGGTTTAACAGTAGTAATGAACACATGACTAGTCTTATAGAATTACTAAATCTAACAACTTTTGTTACCAATTTAAGGTTTGCCTGTTAAGAATGTCTTTAATAAGTAGTTGCTATATTAATGACCTCTTAATTAAGCCTTAGAATCTACAAAATATTTCCTAATATTCTAGTATTCAGAGCTGGTAAATTCTTGAATCTGATTGCTCATTGTCATTGCGCTCTCCCAGTCATTTGTGTACGTTTACTCCCGCCTTGACTCTGTTACCCATCATGCTCTGTGGAAACAGAACTTGGCGCTGCAACGGAAACCCGCCTTATTTGTGCATAATTACGGACACTGTTTAAAGACTCGCTCGCGGACACTTCGGTGAGAAGCTTTAATGTTCTTGTGACTTAATACCAAGCCTTTGTATTGAATTTTGTACTGTATTCTCGGTTTTTAGACTCTGAAATTACATAGTCTCTGATATACCTGTTTGCCTGTATTTTGACGTTTGAATGTTTCCCTGGACTTACGGTAGTATTATGGATTATCTACTTATTTTACCTTTCCTTCCTGACTCTGCCTTCGCCTCACATGCTTGGATTTATTTGCCTGTTTAGCTTCATATACTGTTTACTTTTACATCTGCCTTTGTGATCCCCGCGCATGCATCCTGCACACACCCCGCCTTACATGACACTCATTATCAGTTCTATAGTAACAACTTACACAAGGATTTGTAAAATTGGTGGCTAAACACAAATGAGTAAACACATCAAATAAAAGTTTTCGGTGAGATGTTTAATTATGCGTTTTTGGAAGGAGTCTCCAGTGTTAGTCCTTTGTAACAGTCAGTGGTAAAGCTTTAAAGCTTTAAAACTTTAATTTCTCGTTAACATGACAAGGTGATTTTTTTTTTTTGTCTTGTTACCTTCAAGGAAGGCCAGTAATAGCAGGAACTAACTTTTTTCATAGACATTAACTAATGGATAAAAAGTGTATTGTGTCATTTTTTTTTTTTAAATTAATTCAACATTTTTATCCTTTGAAAATTGTTGTGAAAGACGATTAAATAAACATTTTGGGACATGCTCAGCTTCAAATGTTATTTTAATGGCTTAGGTTCTTCATTCGTGAACATTTTTTTCATATTCTGAAATATTAACATTATAACATGTCTTCAATGAAATAGATTTATGTGGGCTAAAAACATCTCTCTGGGTTTTTTTTTTTTCAGCTTTGTGATTCACACGATGAGGACTTAAAAGATGTCTACTGCCATTTTGAAAATCATCATCACCCTGACCTTGACAGGATCGGTCCAGTGCGGTAAAGTCCTGGTGTTCCCTCATGATGGCAGCCACTGGGTTAACATGAATATATTGATACAAGAGCTGCACAACAGAGGTCACCATGTCACAGTCATTCGAGCAGCTGACAGCTGGTACGTGAAAGAGCAATCACCCTACTACCACTCCATAACCGTTGACTTCTCAGCGGGGGGAGACGAGGCTTTCTTCAAGACCTTTGTCTCCAGGCAGCTACAGATCCGACGGGAAAGGAGCTCACTTTGGACCCGATTCAGCCTGGACATGGAGATGAAAAGCAAGTTTTCCGAGATTCACGAAAAGATAAGCGAAATGGTCATCCATATAATCGAGGATCGCAAATTGATCGATTCCTTCAGAGAAGCGGAGTATGATGTAATGCTAACAGACCCTGCGAACGGTGGAGGAGTCGTGCTTGCACATTACCTGCACTTACCACTGGTTTTCAATGTCCGCTGGACAGTACATGGAGAGGCGCATTTTGCGATCGCGCCTTCGCCCTTATCGTACGTCCCCTTTCCTTTATCCATGTTAACAGATAAGATGACTTTTCCTCAAAGAGTATATAACATGCTCTTCTTTTATCTCAGGGTCTTCTTTTACAAGCGCATTGTAGGTCCTCATTACAGTGCTTTGTGTAACCGCTACTTTGGTCCAGATGTGGACTATTTCGAATTATTCCAGGCTGCCGATATCTGGCTTATGAGAGTCAATTTCGTGTTCGAGTTCCCTCGCCCGACGATGCCCAACGTCGTTTACATGGGCTGCTTTCAATGCAAACCACCAAAAGCCCTTCCGGCTGATTTAGAAGACTTTGTGGAAAGTTCCGGAGAGCACGGAATTGTCATTGTATCACTGGGAACGCTGATTGCACAGCTTCCTGACGATATAGCCGACGAAATGGCTGCCGCTCTTGCTAAGCTCCCTCAAAAAGTGATCTGGCGATACTCAGGGAAGAAACCGTCCACTCTCGGGAACAACACCATACTCAGGGACTGGTTGCCACAGAATGATCTTCTTGGACATGCCAAGACAAAGGCTTTTGTGAGCCATGGTGGAACGAATGGGATTTTAGAAGCTATTTATCACGGTACTCCAATCGTTGGTCTGCCTCTGGTTTTTGATCAACATGACAATCTCTCGAGGATGAAATATAAAGGTGTAGCCCAGGTCATAGACATCGCCACTATAAATCAGAACGTCTTTCTTGAGGCTATACAGGAAGTCATAAACGAGCCTTCCTACAGTATAAACATGAAGAGACTGTCCGGGCTTCTCAGAGACACACTTGTTCAACCTCTGGACAATGCCATGTTCTGGATTGAGTTTGTTATGAGACACAAAGGCGCTGCTCATCTACGAACGGAGTCTTACAAAATGCCCTGGTACGTTTATTACAGTGTCGACGTTATAGTGTTTTTGCTGGGCGTTGCCGCGGGTACAGTTTTCCTAATCTTTGCTGTAATCCGATGCGTATGCTGCAGGGCATGTAGGAAAAGACGAGTAAAGCAAGACTGATTCTTGACTGATTCTTCTTCTCAAATACGAACCAAATACCAAGTGTTGATATCGCATTCACAGACGCAAATGAAACAAATGAAAGCGTAGAACCCAAATCAGTACAGTAAAACATTTGTTCCTGTAAGTAGACGAGGTTTTTACAAATCAAGGACTGAAAATATATGTGTGTTCAGTCTTGTTTTGCTGAAAGGAAAAATAAGTTACTTTTGCCACTAAAATAGGCACTTACTGTATGGGGCAAAATAGGCACTAATTCAAGCAAGACACAACAAAGAATTTTTAAAAATGACACAACATTTTGAGGACAGTTTATGTGATTTAGTAGAAAATTTAAAACATCTGTATGATGTTATTTCGTCTGGGCGCAGGGACAAACTTGGAGGGGATTGGACGGGAATTAAAGGTTTGCCTTTGTCACAAATCTTCGACTCTGAACTGCTCTCTAGTGGATATATTGCTTAACATCAACGTGAATGTAAAGACGCATGGACGAATGATGGCAGTGATGGTTACATCGTTTGAAATGGGCGCATAAATAAGCCTTGTGTAAATGCGGTAAAGAATTTTAGGTGTACAAATATGAGGGGAAAAATTATATGTTTGGTTTCGCTGTGTACAATCTTTTTAGTCAAGTTTGAGGAAAAAATAACAATCAAACAAACTATTGTAGATATGAGTTCATGCCGAATTTGAATAAATGTGACATTTACGTGATCAGTAAGATTTATGCAGCTCTTTTTACAGCATAATTAAAATAATAAAATGGTAAATTTCTCGCGTTTGATTGGTCATAAGGTGTTGATTAATTTTTTTAGATGAATTTATACCAAATGTGCCCCTTTTCAAGGAAATCACAAATTTATATTTTACATTAATGCACTTTTTTTTTTTGTATATTTTAGTTTCCATAGTAACAGCTCACTCAGACTTGATCTCTTTGAGCTGTTTAGCATCTTGTTGGAAGGAGTCTCCAGTTTTAGAGTTTTATAACAGCTGGAGGTAAAGCTGTCACTTTGAGTAACATGACAATAACATAATGACTATTTACTTAAAAAGAGAGAAAAAAAAGTGGCTGGTGCTGCAATAACCTAACCGGTCACTTGTTTTGCTACTGTTCATTCATTCATTCATTCATTCATTTTTAAGCTCTATATCCTGGGTCAGGGTCACGGTGGATCTGGAGCCTATCCTGGTATCACAGCTATAAATGGGTAAAATGTAAGGTGTGTTCATCTTTAATAAGTAAACACTGTCAGCAATGGTCAATTCTTGTACTATAAGAGGTATCATTTTTACTTACTTGTACTTGTGACTCAAACAGTGTAACATTTACAGTACTCTGTGCAAAATCTCAATGGCTCTGGGATCTTACAAATTCTTTTGTAAATAGATTTTTAAATCATTCTTTTATCTTTATATAAACCTAGAGGGAATTTCTGTACTTTATACCAAGTTTTAAAGATCCTGTAACATTCATTGTCGATAGAATTTTATGTAAAGATTGCACTGGCATAGACAAATACAGCGAGTAGATACTGCATGTAGAGGCGTGTCTAGCATGATTATTATTATTATTGTGAGGTTTTTGCACCCTGGGTGTGATGTGTGTGAATCAGTCTGTAAAGTCAAGTGATTGTGGTTAGCTGTTGTATGAAACAACTGCGATAGAAATTTATAATAAACTAAGAATTAAATAATTCCCCTCAAAACCCGACTCAAACCGTAGCCTTATTGTCCTTTTCATCCTCCTGTTCGAACAGTGCAGTGTGCTGTACTTGGAAATAAAAGGATCTGCAGGGACTTCAGATTTATTTTTCTGTGACGATGACATTTCGTTATGCACCCTGCATGGGAAAATCTTCAGGACGGCACGCCAAGGCACTCTCTTCACTCAGCAGCATACGGTGTCGCTTTCGAAGCCAAGTACTGTACTGACTGTCCAGAAAAAGCAGCATGAACAACACCACGGTGAGCACGGAGCTGGAGAGGGACATGTTCTGGCAGTAGGAAGCCTGGAATCCCTGATTGAGTGCTGAGGCCATGATGAAGACGTCTGAGGAACATGGCTGCCTCCACACTTCACATCATCTTCTCCAAACCTGTGACGATTAGACTAACTTAATTACAGACAGTGGGGGTAATAATTCTTTGATCCCTTGCTGATTTTGTAAGTTTGCCCAATTACAAAGAAACGAACAGTTTGTAATTTTTTTTTTGATAGGTTTACTTTATAT
>JAOVYU010000042.1:32044611-32054659 GCA_025674565.1 Synodontis membranacea
TAACCTGTGCTTTCCTCTTATGTTACTATTTACTGATTTTGTATGCCTGATGAGCTACCATGATGCAGAGTGCTCTAGAAATGTATTATTATCATCATCTTTTTTTAATTTTAGGTATAGTGACTATTTCAGACCTCCCCCGTGTTTAAATTACAATTACAACCCCCCCCCCGTTCCCTCCACGACGACTTACTATTACCAGAAAGTGGCACTCGGCGTCTGGAGCGTTTGTAGTCGTAACGCTGACCCGATCTGGTCTGTTACACATGAGCTGAGATATGCGGTGTGGGTAGAGTGCTCCTGTTACTCATACTTGTGAATCGTACATGACATACAGTTTTAATTTCCATCCACGTTTCGGATCGTCACGCGTGTGTGGCAGCTGCGATGTTGGCTGTCTCATTCCTTCCCCGCAAACGATTATCATCTGAGAGGCCTATTAATAAAACAGCTTTGCTGCAGAATTAAGCTGGTTGTAGAAAATGGGTTTAATCAGCGTGTTGGGCGGGGGGGGGGACGACTCGTGCAAGAGCCATTCCGTGCGATGTGGATGGACGGCCCTCGGAGGGCCAGATTCAGCAACAGATATCTGCAGGACTGTAAATAGCTTTGGTCCATCTCGCCGCATGTTTCTATTCTTAGAACAGAGACACGGGAGCGCAGGACTGTGGCTCCACAAATTTCTCCCGTGAAAGCGTGTCCATTAAATGTTAATAGACTGTGTTGCATGCCTTCCTGCCTGTCCGTCCGTAGACAAACGAATCTCAGAAAGCTGCGGCTTTATGTGTCAGAAATAAAGGATAACTCCCTTCAAAACTCTCCATAGTGTCACCTTGGGCTATGTGCATCAGTTTCCCTATTTTTATTTTCCCTAAATTCATAAGCCGTACTGGTACATGGCTAAATATAAACAGGGTTTGACATTTTTACCCAAGGCAGCAACCTTGAAAGGAAAAAAAAAACCAAAAACAAACATATAATGCAATGCCAAACACAATATTTTATTTACAAATGCATTGCAAGGTTTGAATAAGACCTCACCTGTTTTTTGACGGGCTGAGATTTGCATCATTACCAAAGACAATCCTAAACTTCAGGAATGCCGCTGTTGGTGATTGCATGCGCCTGTGCCTGATCAGTGATGGTGCACGTCAATCTGAGTTGCCGAACTCTCCCGTGATGTAGACACTGAAGGCACCAGATTTAAAAATATCCTAAATAAATGTAGCTTCTCTCAATATACACTGTATATGAACACCCGCTCATCAATGCGATTATCCAAACAGTCCATCACTTGGCAGCAGCTCAGTGCATAAAAGTATGCAGTTACTGTACCAGTCAGGAGGCCAGATTCACCAAAAAGTGGACAAAAATGTACCCTGTCCAAGTTCGGTGAACCCGTTCCCACTGTATCCTTAGATTCCTATTCTTTGGCTGACAGAATGGAACCCAGTGTGGTCTTCAGTGTGCATTCTGAGATGCTTTTCTGCTCAGCGTGGTTGTTAAGAATGGTTATTTGAGTTATTGTAGCTTTTCTGCAAGAGACTGTTATGTGTGAAAATCTTAAAGAGATAAGCAGTTTCTAAAATATGCAAATCTGGTCCCATGCCTCATACAGTATGTCTGAGATCAGTTTTTTGACATTTGATGTTAGCATTTACTGTAGATGAAGCTCCTGACCTGTATCTGGATCTAATTATTAGAATAATAATCAAGAATTTCCAGGAAATTACTCTTCAAAGAGTATAAATACCATGTATCTCTCCGTCTCGTTCAGTACATGCGACCTCAATCGATCGACAGAAGGTTACTGCTGAAAAGGCTGGCTGTTCACAGAATGCTGCATGCAAGCATATTAATGGAAGTGTGGTAGGAAATGGTGTACAAGCAACAGGGACAGATCAGAAGTCGATTCCTGAACTTGGGAGAGCTTCACAAGAATTGGACTGAAGCTGGTGTCAATGCATCAAGAGCCACCACGCAGAGACGTCCTCTAGGAAAGGGCCTACATCTGTCGCATTCCTAATATCAAGCCACCCCTGAACCAGAGACAACGACAGAAGACTCTTACACGGGCTAAGGAGAAAACCAACTGGACTGTTGCTCAGTGGTCCAAAGTCCTCTTTTCAGATAAAAAAGTGAATTTTGCATTTCATTTGTAAACCAAGATCCTAGAGTCTGGAGGAAGAGTGGAGAGGAACAGAATCCGAGGTGCTTGAAGTCCAAGTGTGAAGTTTCCGCAGTCTGTGATGATTTGTGGTGCCATGTCATCTGCTGGAGTTGGTCCACTGTGTTTTATCAAGTCCAAAGTCAATAGACTTTAGGTTTTATGGAAGCATGGTTTTAGAGCACTCCATGCTTCCATCTGCTTCATCAAGCTTTATGGAGATGCCGATTTCCTTTTTCCAGCAGGACTTAGCACCTGCCCTACGGTGCCAAAACTACTACATGGTTTGGTGACCATGATGTTACTGAGCTTCTGTGTATTACCGTGCTTTTCTCGAGAGCGGAGAATCTACGGGGTATTGTCAAGAGGAAGATTTGAAACACCCCGAAAATACAGACGAGCTGAAGGCCACTATCCTAACAACCTTGGCTTCAGTAACACCTCATCGGTGCCACGAGCTGATTGCCTCCATGTCACGCCGCACTGATGCAGTCATTCGTTGTAAAGGAGCCACAACCAAGTATCAGATGTAGGACAGATCCTTGTTTTGATTGATCTTAGGAAGTATTCTAATTATTTGACTGGATTTCTGATTTTCATGAGCTGTAAGCCAGAATTATCACAATTAAGAAGTAAACGCTTGATATGTTTCATTTCAAGTGTAACGAATATGGACTATATGAAAGTTTTCATTTTTGAATTAAACTGCAAAAAAAAGAAGAAGAGTTTTTCCCACTATATTAAAAATATTTGAGATTTTGAGATTGAGAACTTTTTCATCAGATTAGCACACACAATGCTGCTGGTAAAAAATCTTCGACATTTATTGTGATATTAGAAGGACACGTCGCTCATTTTGTCAAAGGTCAAACCGTAATTCATTTCAATGATAACAATAAGACATAAAAGCCAAACGATATCATTTTGATACAAGAGTTCTGGTATCTGTAAGAACCTATAGATCTTATTAAAAAGGTTACAGGCTGTGTAGGCTGTGTGTTTAGAATTGGTTTAAGACCACGGGACAGATTTGTGTTAGTTTGCGCTAGTGCGAACCCTCTTTTGACATTAAAACACTACGGTCAGGAATCACCTGAAGACAAGCGGTGAAAAGTTAGTGATATAAAGGCGTGGACACGATTGAATTTATTTCTATGTTTGCGGGCGGGCTCATTGCATATGTATCTGTAGGAGTTTCCCTTTCAAGCTGCAGAATTTGGTGGAGAAGAGTATTTGAATGAATCGCGTAACGTGATTCACCGATGTCCGCGGTAGTCAGTTTATTCCTAATTGCGCCATTAGTTAAAAGCACTAAGAAGAGGCTTCAGCGAGAACAGAGCGCATGTGGTAGAAGGGAGAGAATTCTCTCCATGTGTGTTAAATGATGTGCTATGCAAGAGAGGAAGATGTTATCAGAACATATCGATAGCTTAGGCACATTATTCTTAATGTGACGGAGGAAATCGAAGATGGCCTGGAACCTCCAACCAGAAATAGTCTCGCACCTGTTCGCGACTCTACGCTAATCTGCACCGTTCTTGTTAGATTGTGTTGGTCATTATTAAAATGAACCGGCTGCGTCTGTCTTCGTTAATTTGCGCTTCGTTAGTAGATCATCCGCCGAACTGGTCACTCCTATTGTTATTTTCTTTTCCTTTTCTTTCCCGCAGCCTCATGCTACAGTAATTCACCCTGGTTCGTAAATCTGGCTCTAAATTTCCTCGAGCTCGTGCGGATTCGACTGAGAATGAGATGTTGCTGTCGGTTCAGGGATGTGGAAGGTGGTATGAATCAAGACCAGTGTAAATTAATGTAAGTAGAGGAATCGAAAGGAATGAAGCGTATTAGGGCAACTTTCATCAATATGGAGAAATTTCACGTCGCTAATCAACCTTGGTGTCTGTGAGCTCATGAAGGGAGGGAAAGAGAAATGCCTGTGAGTGTGTTCAGCTGTTCACTTAAAGCTATTTTATTAGTGCAGCTCAATGCTGATCGACTACAGCAAACGTCAGATCGCACTGGAAATAAAAGCGTGCAACGCTGAAGCCCATCAACAGAAATCTGGTCTTGATTGGATGGAGGGGAAATATGTTTTCGGAAGCATCTAAGAGGTCTGTACAGGCTGATCAAGACTCGGGAGTTGAACCACCATCGGCTCGCCATTGCTTTGCACCATTCTAAACTAAGTAAGACGGCTTGGAGAGTAACTTGCAACCCGTGGCACTGAATGTGTTCCTTTGCATAATGCGGAAGCTTTGTTACAATTTTATTCAGCCTAAAATGAGAGACTTTGCTGACTATCTAACAAGACTATTATTACATAACACTGTCATAGTGTTTGTAGACACACCCATATTCCTTGTTGGTCCATGTTGTAGGTGTGCGGTGAGAGACTATAGAACATTTGTTTATTTATTTATTTCCATGCACAGTGTTTTACTCATCCTCTAGCTCATCAGTGTCAGTTTCTGACCACAGCACTGCTGTCGTCTGGATATTTTCGGTTGGCAGACTGTTTCTCAACCCAGCAGTGACATTGAGGTGTTTAAAAATCCCATCATCACTGCTGTGCTGAGAATGGTCGACACCCAGATAATATGTGGTTAGTCATGGTCACACTGTGCTCCCTTTCTATCGATTGGTAAAGAAAATATGAGGGGTGATAAATCGCAGGCTACAGTCAGTAACCGTAAACCTACTGTATAAAGGCGCATATATTAATGGTTCAGATCTGTTCCGAAATGTACGGAATAAACGGAGAACTTGGCATGTCTCGTGATCTCGTCAACGGCGGAAATGATACGCCTGTAATGTTCATTCGATTTCAAGTCTTACGTCAACATGTCAGCATCGAATGGCTTCCCGAAATTGCCCACAGGTGTGAGCGTGAGTTTGTCTCTGTGTTAGCCCTGCGACAGATTGACGACTTGACCAGGGTGTACCCCAGCTCCAGCCCGATGTCAGCTGGGACTGGCTCCAGCTTCCCTGCGACCTTGATGAATAAGTGATCCAGATAATGCATGGAAAGATGGATAGGGACCACACAGTCATCACATTGCTGGGAATTCATAAACTAACTCCCCATAACTTATTTTATTACATAAGCTACCTCTTGTATCCTAGTCATTTAGACATCCAGGCAACTAAGACATGAGATGGCATGGACAGAACGCTGGAGTTTCCACTTGCCCGTCGTGCTAGCTGATACATGTTTTGGATTTGTCCACTAGGCTTGGGATGATTGAGGACGATCGCAGATAGACCCCAAATATCACCATGGCTATCAAGAAAACCTAACGTCTGCTACTGTAAGACGAACAAAATTCAATTGTGATCTCGCAGCTCTCGAACTATGTTTCCTTATCTAATGTTTTATAGTGCCGTACAAACCTCAATAGCCGGGGGTTGTCTGACTTCTCTGATTCATTTTAGCTTCTCTTGTCCGTGCTGCCAAACAGATAAATCTGTGAATATTTTTGTGTGCCAAATTACATTTGTGTGCCAAATTACATTCGGAGATTACATTCGTAGTAGTGAAATATATATATATTTTATAATAATATATAGAAGTATATAAATAGTTTATATAAATTTTCAATAATGTTTACATTTTATAATAAGCTTATTACAGCTAATCACTTGTTAGGTTATTAGCTAGTCCCGAAAAAAGCCACAGTCTTTTGTCAAACAGTGATAGTTAGGGGACATGACAGGACGATGACATATTGCACACAGTCTCAGAAGTCTATTGTCAACCCCTCCAGTGGTATTATTATTATTATTATTATTATTATTATTATTATTATTATTATATTCCTATAATTTATGTGTTTGCCATTCGCACCATTAAATACAAATATCAAACTAGGAGTCTCAAATCACAGACATGCAACACTATTCCCCGCAGTCAGAAAAAAAACCTATCTTGATCTGCCTACATAAGAGCATGATAAAAAAAAAAAAAAAAAAAAAAAAAAAGCGTTGGACTGCTGAGGAGTCCAGTGGGAGTATTGGAGCCTGTGTTGCAAGAAAATGATTTCAGTTTTAGTAATCCTGCTCTTTGACGGGCAGCACGAGGCTTTATACAGCAATGGGCTGTTCTTCGATTTCCTTCTGGGACGCGGCCGAGGATTCCATGGCGTCTCGGATCTGACTCTTGGTGTACTGTCTACTGTACATAAGTAGTCAGTTACAACTGGAACATTGTACTCTTGATGGTCATTTGTTTCCATCTCGGTACAAAAACGTTCCCTATACGTCATCGGAACGGTCGCGACTTAACAAATGCACAACTTTGTAGATCGTTGTGTATGATCTTAAACCACTCTCTTGTGTGTCCAAAAAGCCAACAGTCATCTCTCTAAGTCTGCTATTTTTCCCCAATCATACAATAACTGGCTGTGTTCCTACTGACAGTCACACACAAATGAGTTTTGCATCTTCAGTGTAGGGTGTAATTTTGT
This sequence comes from Synodontis membranacea, assembly GCA_025674565.1. Lineage (NCBI taxonomy): Eukaryota > Metazoa > Chordata > Actinopteri > Siluriformes > Mochokidae > Synodontis > Synodontis membranacea. The sequence continues at coordinate 32,051,242 of JAOVYU010000042.1, forward strand.
TTGAGGCTTTTTTTTTTTTTTTCGAGGCCTGGGATGCTATTTTTACTAATGGCAGGGCAAGGTTATTCCCTTTGCTGATATTTTTCTTTTGACTACATCCATCTACATAAAACCTCACTGTAGTGACAAATGTAAGCCCAGGCCAGCTGGGGCCTGTCCCTGTAAATCAGAATTCTTTTTTTCTTTTTTTCTTTTTTTTTTTTTTGGATGAAAATGGTGTTATCTGAGTAGTCTGTTCATCAGGCTGAGAACAGCTCGACACACAGATGTCTCCATAGTAGGAATATAATTATGACTCTTATTAATAAACTCCAGGCAAGGAATTGGGCTGAGTGAGCATTTCATCATACAGCTGTCTGTGCAGACTGAGATACTAGTTTGTAGTTTAGAGACACACTGTAAGTCCAGAAGTTTGTGGACACCTGACAATCACCACTCGTACATGAGTCCTCACCAAACTGGCAGAATGCCGGAAGCGCGTAATTGTATAGGGCGTCTTTGTGTGCTGTAGCATTACGATATAATTTCTCTGGAACTAAGAGAAGCAAACCAACATGACGATGCTCCTGTGCACAAAGCGAGCTCCATGGAGACATGGTTTGCCAAGGACGGCGTATAAAAACTGAAGTGTCCTGCATGGAGCCCTTTACTCAACCCCACTGAACATGTTTGGGATGAACTGGAACACCGACTGCACCCCAGACCTCCTCGCCCGACATAAGTGCCTGACCTCACTAATGCTCTTATGGCCGAATGAGCCCAAATCCCCACAGCCACTCTCCAAAATCTAGTCGAGAACCTTCCCAGAAGAGTAGCACTTATTATAACAGCGAACGAGGACTAAATCCGGAATGGGATGTTCAACGAGGGATGGTCAGGTGCCCACATACTTTACATGGTGCTTTGAGGCCTTGATATCTTTGAAAAATAATACGGATTTGCTTACTCGCTTTGCAATCATAGTTGAAAGATTCAGATGTACTGTACACGAATTATAACTGACAATCTACTCCATGATTACAGTTCTACAACAACAAAGCTGAATTCTCAATTCCGATTGGTCACAAGGCGTTGATTCATTTCCCTATAACGGTAGTTTTCAAAGTTGAGCTCTCTTACAAGACAACTCGGATGGAAAAATCAGGTCAAAGTAATACTTATAAATTACGAGTTATGAGTTTTCTCCCCAGTGCCATGAACGTTTAAAATGTGATAATAATAATAATAAAAAAAAAAATCAGAATTCACGATGCCTGCCAAATGTGCACAGGTACTCCTTGCCAACTAAAACTCATTCTTGCTGGGATTGCAGAAATTGCCATGGTACATGGCATACAAGCGTTCATTATTTGTGGGATTTGTTGAATAGGACAATTTTAGAGGTGTGATGGTTTGAAATATTTACAGTATGATGACCTCGGGTAAAAATGTATCGGTTCACTGTATTAGTTTTATTCAACCTTAATAAAAACCTACAAGTCGGTGATGAAAATGAAAGAAAGCATGTAGACACCGATGGTGTCAATGGAGATGCCTCCATCACCACCAAGTTTAGTCCTTCTTGTTACTTGTTTGTATGCATCAATACCCTTAAGATACACCTCGACCATGTTTGCATCAATACTAACATATAATCAGTTTATCTGGTTATTGCGAGGTCTTTAAAAATCCCCAACTAATCCTATATTTGATCACGTAATTTTGAGTAATGATGGACTGACGGATGGCTTGGAAATCTCCGATAGCCAGAAGACGGGATTTAAGTTCGTCTAAGTAACACCTCTGTATGACAAACAGGAAGGAAACTGTCGAAGCGAAACTATTTCAGACATTTGACCTTGCTGAGAGCTTGATCCTGCGTGTAGCAATTCCGAAAATCGAATCGGCCCATCTGCTGGTCCAAAACAAAAGAAAACTATTAAATAGCCTAATTGTTCTTCTTTAGAAGAACAGGCACGACCTTTCCATAAAAAACTCTTACAGTACATCATCAGCATCATAGAGACGTTTTAAGTTGAACTAGAGAGTAGCTGCGAAGAAAAGGCAAAAACAAAAATGTTACTAGCACAACAGTGTGTAATACTGCTTAGCCAGACATAGCCAGCTGTTGGTTTAGTCGTGGGTTGTCGGGGGGTTTTTTTTTTTTTTTCCCCCGGTGTGTTTGATAGCTATTGTTTATGATAAATTTACAAATATGCTAAGAGTTTACAGCAGAGGTAACAATGTAATACTGAATTTTAGATAGTAAAGGGGTATGGTTTAGTTGCGCTGCATTGTGGGTATTTCTGAACAGTACACACGTCTGTCAACTCTGTCCTCTTTTCCTCAGCTCGCATAGCATAAATCATATTGCACAGATATACAAATATTCCAGATTGTAGGTAAATTGACCAGGAGAAAGTGTTTCCAAGTTGAAAAAAAGGAACGTGTACAGTAGATGATATTAGAAGAAATGTAGTTAAAAAAAAAAAGTCATCATTCCGCTCGTACACCGTGACCGATCGTGAAACCTTCACGCCGTTGTTTTCTTATTTAGTGTAAAAATATGTTAGCGTTATAAAATGTTTTCAGGTTTACATGCAAAATAATGATAAGTTTTTCTATTTCCAATCATTTATAACTGGTTTTCTGCCGTAATCGATGACAAAAGTACAGTATGAGATCAAGTGAAATTGATTTCACGTGACTCAAATCGAAAGGTTCGACTGGTTATCCTTAGACGAGCTCTTACAACCGGCGTCAAAAACAGTTTCACACCGAATGCGGCATTCAATTAACAGGCCATAGTGGATATTCAGCGATGCACCGTCCACTGATCTGATGCCAAATATGATTCAGGCAATAAGGTGCATCACACTGAGCAGTGACTACCTCCAGATGACCCAGTGACTTTTTATTACAGCTCATTCTGTTGGAAGGAAAGACTGACCTTGTTTTCCCAGACAGTACTTAAAGACCCACTTTGTACGATTCATTGGGCTCTATTAACAGAATTATAAGTGTGTTTTCATGAGCTCATGTATTATTTCCCGTAACTACGAATCGTTGTGTTTTCGTAAGCTCACAAACAGCTCTTTATAGTTACATATTTACATCGTGGGTTCACGTCTACAGAGCTGCCACGTTTCGCCGAACGGACAAACCTCCTGACAGCGCCCTCCACGTTTCACTTTTTTTTTTTTTTTACACGTGGCAGCATGAAACTGGAAGGATGAGAAAGAAGACGAAGAAGAAAGGAAGACAAGGAATAAGGAATAATGTCTGAGAAGCCAAATTTTGAAAAATGGAGGATCATACAAGACAAGACGCGCGAACATTAGTATTTGGAAGTACGCCACAGGTACCCGATGGTCACGCTGGGAAAGGGAGGGGTAAGGGAGGGGGACGTAGGAATCAGTATGAGTTTTGCATGGTGGTC
>JAOVYU010000042.1:32123845-32135038 GCA_025674565.1 Synodontis membranacea
CCCCTTGTGGCTGGGTCTTTGTACAGCACCCGGCCTTCTCTAGATGTCTCCCATCCAAGTACTAACCAGGCCCGCCCTTGCTTAGCTTCCAAGAACAGGTGAGATCGGGCACCCCCAGGGCAGCATGACTGTGGAAGAGTCATGTATATCTAAGTTAAAAAATTTCAATGATCAGTCATCAGTTCACTTTTGCACTTTACCTGTTTGGTGGAAAGCGTCTCGGAGGGGACACGGAGGCACTACATGACTTGGACCCCGGAAATAACGTGCAAAACCATTAACTTCTGCAGCATCTTGAAGTCTCTGAGAGCGTGATCTCGTCGATTTCATTATAATGACTCGGAAATGTACTTAACGCCAATCCATTAGCAAGCCTGTTTAACTGCATCCTTTTCTCTCTCTTTCTCTCTCTCGCTGTTGACAATTGCACAGTTAATTATATTTACTGAGCCTGAGAAGTTGATGACAGCTTTACTACAGAAGCTCATACCTAGGAAATTACTTGTGTGATCTTTACGAGTTGCGAATATAATGAACTCAGATGATTTGTGCAGGGAGAACGTGAAGTAATGACAGAGGAATAGCCGCAAACTTTGGTGTGTTCCATTAAGTTATGAACATATCATGAATTATTATGCATCACGCTTTAGTTTTGTGATAGATGTGTGGTTATGGATCGACTGAAAGCCTGAGGAAAATGCACTTAGCTCAGATCCTATAACAGATGAGAATGGGCTTATTTCACTGTCGAAACTCCAGCAACTGGTCGCCTCCGATCCCAAAAATTTACAGGGTTGTTAAAAGAAGAGGTGATGCAGCACAGTGGTACAGTAAACATGTCCCTGTCCTAACTTTCTTGAAATGAGTTGCTGGCGTCAAAATGCGAATATATTATTCATAAAAGAAGAGAATTTCTCAATTTCAACATCTGTCTTTGTTCTCTTTTGAATTAAATCAGGGTTAAATCATTAAACATGATTTGCATTCTGTTTTTGTTTGCATTTTATACAATGCCGCAACTTTGTTTTTTTGGAAACATTACGTTTCCATTAACCTTCAACAGAATGTGCCCAAAGGTAAATGTATGTTGTATGTACAAAATAAGCCAAGGTGGCTCCGAATTTTTCAGAGGCACTGTTTCACTTTGCTTTTCTTCTCTCTCTCTTCTTCTCTTTCTGTCCCATGGCTTCTGCTGGTATGCCGTCTGTCCTGTTCAGGTTCTACTGGGATCTCACTATGTTGCTGCTGATGGTGGGAAACTTGATCATCATCCCCGTGGGCATCACCTTCTTCAAGGATGAGCACACTCCTCCCTGGATCGTCTTCAACGTCGTCTCTGACACCTTCTTCCTCATGGACCTGGTGCTCAACTTTCGCACGGGCATCGTCAAGGAGGACAACACGGAGATTATACTGGACCCACAGCAGATAAAGATCAAATACCTGCGCTCGTGGTTCGTGGTGGACTTCATCTCCTCTATCCCGGTGGACTACATCTTCCTTATTGTAGAGACGCGGATCGATTCGGATTTCTACAAGACGGCGCGTGCGCTCAGGATTGTCCGTTTCACAAAGATACTCAGCCTGTTACGTCTGCTGAGGCTGTCCAGACTCATACGCTATATTCATCAGTGGGAAGAGGTACGGCATTTTAATGACTTCAAAGTAGCATAAGAAGTAGAGGATGAAGGTTCAGTATTATGAAGATATTGAACTAGATTTTACCTGTAAATTTAAGTATTCACCCACTTGATTTTTCACATTTTATAGCATTAGAACCTGGAACTGAAATGTACTTGTGATTACAAGTAATGAGTCTACTGTACAGAAATCTAGAGCTAGAAATCTGCGATTTGGGCAAAAAACTGACACAGATTGCAAAATTATTTACAAATAATAATGTAAAATTTGTGCCTGATACCAGCCATGCTGCCCTGAGAATGCCAGATCTTGCCTGCTCTTGGAAGCTTAGCAGGGGTGGGCTTGGTTAGTACTTGGATGGGAGACCGCCAGAGAATACTGGATGCTGTAAATACCCAGCCACAAGGGGGTGCACACTCTATTGTATTCCTGTATGCCAGTCCCAAGCCCAGATAAATGGGGAGGGTTGTGTCAGGAAGGGCGCCCGGCGTAAAAAGCTCTGACAAATCGAACATGCGGACAAAAAAGATCCGCTGTGGCGACCCCTAACGGGAGTAGCTGGAAAGTTGTGATTGTGTAATTATTCACCCACATTGCTGTGAAACCCATATATTTACTTAAAGTGTCTGATACAAAGTAAAAGCCCTTTTTTAGTTTGTAAACAGGGCTGGGTGGTATGACGATGTTATATCGATTTTCTAAAATCTCTAATGTCTAGAATTAGGTCCCGTTTTCGTTGGTTGGTGTTTTGCTGCAGATAGTTTAACGAGGCACGATATTAAATAGAGAGGGAGACAAAACAGATTCCAAAGCCTACTTTTCTCCCGGTTTGATCATGATCTTGGGTTATTGTTCTCCCAGTGTTGGTGTGGGTTTCCTCTGGATTCTCCAGTTTCAGAGAAGGTGGATTTTCCTCTCTCTCTCTCTGTCTGTATGTGTGTATGTGTGTGTGTGTGTGTGTGTGTGTGAGTGTGTGTGCCTGGTGCCTTGTCCATCCTGGGTGTATTCCCACCTCAAGCCCAGGCAGGATCCGGATCCGCCACAACCCTGACCAGGATAAAGTGCTTACCGAAGATGAACGAAGACAAGAATAAGGTCTAAAATAGATTAAAGTGAGGATTACAGTTGGCCTTTAGCTGTGATCCAATTGTCCGTCAGAACGAAGTACACTCCAGTGAGTGGAGCGGGCACTAAAAAGTCCTGAAATGTGGGTTATAACCTCACGTGCTCTTTCTCCTCTACATCTCGCACACGAAGTCAGGGCTGTAAAATGCTCCTAATGGAGGGATATTTGCCATGGTATTTGGTTTTCTTAATGAAGCAGCAGGATGATAATTCGGAGCTCTATATTTATTACAGTGAACGCAGCGCCCACTTAATGACATCCCTCGTTTAACAAAAGAGACAGGACTGTTACCCAGAGTAATACTTTTACATAAATATATTCAGCTCATATATATATCAGCTTAGGAAGATAAACAGAAAGATTCGGATGGAGCACGCTAATATTAGCCCATAATTCTGCCTTTCCTCCTGTGGGGACAGTGGGAGTGTAATTAAAGCAATAATTAGAAATGTTCCCACATCTCGAGGTGAATCCTTGAGCAGAGTCTCGGAGGTGCGGAGTGCGAAGTGAAACCTCACTTCCCAGCTGGGGCTTCATTTAGTCAGGACACACTCTGCTTCGAGACGCCGTGTCCCATTACCATGTTCCGGTCCGAATCGGTTCTCATTAAAACGGCACATTACATATCGCTAATAAGAGAGAATCGTTTTGAAAGAAAGCCAGAGTTTTATTTCACGTCATTATGTCACAAGTATGTGATTGCTGATGCAGAGCAGCGCTGTGGACGAAGATGAGATTTGAGGGCATGGGAGATGCAAGCTGATTAGCGGTTTGATGCATATTAGCAATTGTTTTCTTTGTTTTCTTTTTAATGTTTGTTTTCATCAATGAATGCACCAGCAAGCTTACATTTGACCATTCTGAGAGTTGAAATTAGAAGAGAGTGAGGTTTCGAAATAGTAGGTTTAAATAGTTTTCAACCATTTAATGTCATGAAGGCAAGGTGTGTGTGTAGGATAGATAAAAGTTTAAACGCAGTTTATTAAACTAACCAGGCAATCAAATCCGAAACACGAGGCACAAGGAAAAGTCGGGCAGGCGGAGGTCAAAACAGAGGCAGACAGATATTTCTGAGCTCGAGCAGAAACAGTCAAAAGTACAAACAAGAAGCAGGCTCAGGCAATAACGCTCAGACACGTTAAAGCTTCCTTAAATATGGTCCGCAATCATGGCGTTCGTTGAATGCACCCGGAGCGGGTGCGCCGCTTCAGCTTCCGTAGAGCCACGGATCATGATGGGTAACTGAGTTCTAATGCAGTTTTGTGAGTGCGGAAGCACACTGACAACGACAAGCTGTGGACTGCAGCGTGTGGGAAATCATGACATCATCTAATAGCTCAACAATGAATGCAAAAGTATGACAGGATATGCTGTTATAGGGAAATCATTTATAATTAGGTGGGATGATATGGCCCAACATGAAGCAAGAATTATGTTTGTTTATTTTACTCCTGCACGGGGGAATTCCTTTATTGTACCATTTGAGCCGCTGTGGAAAATGCCCCCAAGCCAGAATCATATACCTTAACCCCGTCTCTCTTTTCTTTGTAGCTCTGTGATAGAGTGATATTTACGGGCTAGATAATATAGAAAAGTGACTTCTATTTGCCTATGAGGAAGTATGAAAATAATAATAATAGTAATAGTAATAATAATAATAATAATAACAGGGAATGTACTGATTAGTTGACTTATACCTTTGCTAGTCAGCACTGAGAGTTTGTTGACCATTCATCAGCTCAGAGACGCTACAGTACCAAGACATGATGGTTTAACACACGAGCATCCTAGACATAGAGCATCCTCTATCCAAAGAATTCTAGTCATTAAAGTAAAGACGGTTTGGTCTGTTGGACATGAGCTTCTGTGCTGTGCGCTCTCAGTTCCAGAATCACTGATTTTACCGACGACATCCTTAACTAGTGTAACGTGCTGCACAGATTTACTATTTTGGACATTCGATTTATTTATTTTCATTAGTAACGTTGTAGCCTAAAGCAGTATGGAAGCTGGAAATTGAATTTTTAGCCTTTGATCAGATTGCTGTTTGATGCATCGTTTGCAGTTTTGTTTCAGCGTTTGCACGCACAAAAAAAGTCTAAGACGAGTCTGACTAAATTACCGTATGGCAATACGGACAAAATCTTCTATCACAGTAGGGATAGTTTCGCATCTTGAAATGATATACAGTACCAGTCAAAAGTTTGGACACACCTTCTGAATTCAAATGGTTCTACAAGGCCATTTTGGATGTCTGTTACCAAAAGTTACCAAATACGGGTGTTTGCCCTATAAAGGGTTAAAGTAATGATGTAATGATTGAGCAATTCTCGACATACTGTAATATGGATAACTACAGTTGTGGAATCAGCGTATGAATTATTATATCCAAACCATGTCCAAACTACAGACGTACAAGTTCATTTTAGTTGGGCCTGTTCTGTGTCGAAGTGTTGTGTGGCGAGTGTCGGTGTCTCGGTAACAGTCTCTTCCATGATTGTTTTTGATTTTGTTAAAGCTCACTGCAAGTAGCTCCTAGCTCCGAGTGAAATCGGATGCTGAAAAGTGTCTTTTTACGTAAAAGGCTTTGACGTGAGTGTATCTGTTGCATTGTTTTTTCTTTTTTGTGATAAGCGACATCATGACCTCATCTCACTCGCCAAGCAATCTGCTCCAGACGCTCTAGACACCAAACAAGGATTGGCTTTACTGGTCGTGCTAGCAGCTAGGGCTGGAAGATGGTGGGCAGCAATGTGACAGGGATAAGAGTGACAGAGATAAAACGCTCTTAAGTGCTACCCAGTAACCGTCACACTGAGAAGGGCTGCCACGACGTCTCCGCTGCCCCTTCACTCTGACAGCTGGTTCACTGTAGCTGTCATATTTCGCCGTGTCTAAAAATAAGATGCTGCCCGGATGTCCTCCTCCATCGACAAAGCATGGAGTGGAATCAAATTAGTCAGCATGTGATTAAATCAAATTCGAATCAAAGCACTAACGACTGACCTCCGAGAACGACCACTGCACCAGACGCTCATGACGTCATCGTTCGCCCCATGATGGCTGTCGGAGCAAGCCGAGCTACTAGAGTCAAGTTTCCAGAGGCATGATTGAGCGCATTAATGAAGGAGGTGTTTAAAATGCTGAAGCATCCCCTTTAGGCCAATATTGTTATAATGACGGTGCTTAAACCTCCTCTTTAGGACCACAAGCAAATCCCAAATCAGCCGGGAAGACTTAACGAAGATGACGTAAGTGGGCGGGAACGTGACAGAGAATTATGCAAGGCGGTTTGATCTTGGTGTAGGGGGCTTTGGAGGCTGGGCCATCTGTATTTGTTTGTTATGTGGAGGCAGAGAGTCCATCTCTATTAATATTGTCATGTGGGAACGTTCAGATTTTATGGCTTATCCTGCTCCAGTGGATGTGTGCTCATTTTTGAGGGAATTATCCGACATGCCCAAACTTGCGTACTTCACTGGACCGGCTGGCCAATTCTTAATATGATCACGTAGTCAGAAATGTAGAAGAAATTCCACTGATGAGCTTTTTTTTTTTTTTTTGGGTTTCATTTTCACCCAGTGACCTGGTACCTTTGTGAGACTCTGGCCAGTTTGAGATAACAGAAGGGTGAAGAAAAGCATGAATAAGCGTATTATGGGCGAAACAAAGAGACCTGGCAGACGCAGTGACGAATCCTTCACAAGGCAAATGTGCCTTGACTGAAATTAATATGTTCAGTTATTCCAGGAGTTAATTTTAGCATTTCCTTACAAGTTACAGCCATAACACCCCCCCCCCTCCCCTCCATCCACCCCGTCCATCTATTTCAGTCCAAACAGGACCTAAATTACAGTATATTATATTCAATTAATGGAGAAGGTCGTAGTTGTTTGATGCTGCTTCGGCATAGAAATGTGCGAGTTACAGGTACACGTTGAATTATGCTGTGCATAACTTTGCACTCCCTCAGGATAATGAAGAAGGCAAGGGAATTCAATTTATCGAAGGAAGTGTTTTACGTACGTGTTAAATTTCATTATCACGAGTAACAAAAGGATTTTTATGTTCATATATTGAAATTGAATAAAGTCAATCCGAAGGTTTTATCTATGTTTCTGAATGATGCAAAATATTCCCACTCAACATGCCCGTTTGTTTTGACGTTTCTGGTCAATAATAATAATAATAATAATGATAATAATAATAATAATGACAAAAAAAAAAAAAAAAATAATAATAATAATAATAATAATGACAATAATAATGGCAATGACAACAACAACAATAATAATAATAATAATAATAATAATAATAATAATAATAATAATAATGATGATAATAATACTAATAATAATAATAATAATAATAATAATAATAATAGTTTTAGAGGGACTTGCATGGTGCATACTCCATATAACCTAAGTCTATACTCAGTGAAGTTTTTGTTAAAACTGTTTATTTTATTTAAAATTTATGGAAGGAATCTCCAAGAGTCATTACGTTTTCCTCCACAGGAGAGTCTTCGAGACAGATAACTTGGGCCCTCTATAACATGAGCAGAAAAAATGAGTAACTAATGTGCTTTGAGCATGTTCCATAACTTTAAATGTAATTGTAAGTATTTACAAATCACACACACAAAAAATAAAGTTACAGCATCGTACTTAATTTCAGCAGTTAAGGGTAAAACGTGCACTTTCCCATATTTAAATACAAACCCTTGTGTGCTTTCGATGTTGCTTCTTCCTTGGCACTTCCCTGATTTTCATTCCATTACAGCTTCTTTTTTAAACTCGCCTTCATTAGGGGGATGTGTAAAAGTTAAAACTGAACTAATGGATTGGTTTGCAGGCTGGCTCAGGGCTCACGTTCCCCTCACAACTGTCTGGCATTTTTCTTCGGGATGTGTGGATGCAGCACACGGCCCTTTAATATCGACCACAGCTAGGCTTATTCATCAGTTAAATAAATAACTATGACCTTTTGTTGTACCGAAAACATCGCTACTGAAAAAAAAAAAAAAAATCCGAGACTGATGGATTATGCATAAGAAGTAGAACATTGCTTAGAGCACATAAAGTTTTGCAGGAATTGCCTTGGAAAGTTAAACTAGTGGCATCAAACTGGGCTTCGGAAAAAAAGAAAAAAAAAAAAAAAAAAACATGATTATTATTTGGTATTTTGAGCTATATTTTTTTAGGTATGATTTTGAAGGTGTATATACTGTACAGCCATTAATGAATGGACTACAACAATAATGTCATATTTGTAGGGTTTAACGTCGCTGAGGGTCGCTCTTGGTTTGTTCTTAACGGATGGCAAGAATCAATATGTACAAATGTTAAAAGAAGAACAAACTGCCTTTTGAGGTAGACTAAAAAATGATTTTATGATCAAAAGGTGAAGTTTATGTAGCCGACTTACAAACCACTCAAGGGAAATATCGATATATGAATATAATGATAGAAATCCATGATGAATAAAACACGACATGGCATGCTGTTTTGGAAAAAATAGTCAACGTAGTGTGCTGTGGCGAAGAAAGAAAGAGGTACTGTTTCTACCCCGAAGATGATTGTTTTCCACTAAAAAACACGTCACAAAAAGCGTTTTATCATAGAACGTATTTTTGTAGTAGTGTTGTGTAAGCGCACAGTTCCTTAGATGATGCCTCTCGTCCACCACGCAGGTCCCTGTGGAAGTTGTTACTATAGAAACAATAACATATTAAACGTGCACATTAATATAAACTTGTGATTTGCCTCGTGAACTACTATCAGAAGAGCTGTTGTTAATCAAATTAAATTAATCAACACCTTCAGAACCAGTCAGGACTGAGAATTCAGCAGTGCTGTGGTATAATAATAATAATAATAATAATAATAATAATAATAATAATAATAATAATAAAAGCAATATTTAATCCAAATGAATTTTGCTGAATATTTTTAACATCAAAAAAAGAAAAAAATTTTCAACTGATTTAGTCGATTTTGGACAAACTTTGGCGTTCATCGTCATTCTCTCAACATTCCTATCCACGTAGTGAGGTTTATCTTCCGACCTCATGTAGGGCTAAGCAATCGAGTCAACAAATTTAGAAATATAACCTGGCTTTAAGAGCTAGAACATGCCTACGAGGCATCGCAATCTGATACAATTTCTTTTCAAAAGGTGAAAGAATTGCAGACAAACCCTGTGTTTAAAGCTGTGTATAAATGCAAGCAGCAATGTACTAAAATACGTAATATTTTAAAAGAAGTCTTCGACTAAGTTGAGGTTTTTGCAGCCAGCTTCTTTGTTTATATGTACCAGCTGTAGTAAGTAGTACAGTAGGTATTAGTTTTTTTGCTAGTTAGATAACCTTAAGCATATATACATATACATGTATACTGTATGTGCACATTGTCCATTTAATTATATCACGCTTAATTTCATTGCAGTTCCCAATTAATTTATAGTTACTATAATATGCTTGTACAGTAGTAACGCCTGCCCTCCAGTGTTTTAGCTTGATGGTATTCGTAGACGATCAATCAGACTGTAAACACGAATGCAGAATGAATAATTTAGTGGTGGTGTTAGCATTCATGCCTTTCCTTAGAAATGAATTTGTAGTAAATTGATGACATCTGGAACATTGGTACTGCCTGTTCAGATTTGTCTGAATATTTATAGAGATCTTGGTAAAAAAAAAAAAAAAAGAACGCTTAATTTCAACACGACTGAAATAAGTATCATTGGTTCGTACATGGGGTTACTGCACGTGTGGACTTTTTGCATGTTCTCGCTGTGTTTGTGTGGGTTTCCTCTGAGTTCTTCTGTGTATAGTGCAGTGTATGCATGCAATGTCCTGCGATATACTGGTGTCCCATCCAGTGTGCGTTCCTGCCTCATGTCCTGCGTTCCCAAGATTGTGTCTGGATCCAGATTCAGAAAATACAGTCGAAGCCAATCAAAAGACTGGATACGTTAGATTTAAGATAAATTTTTGAATGTATTTTTTCTATGAAATAGAGTTTTTTTTCTACTCATTTTCATTCAGAACATATTATAATGTGATTGAGAAGATGCCAAGACTATACAATGAGTGTGTCAGGAATTTACGATGTAAAAATGTTTTATTTGTTTAACCATTTTGTTTGTCACTTTAAAGAAAATTGTAAAAAAAAAAAAACTTTTATGACTGGGTGTATCCAAACTTTTGCATGGTAGAGAAAACTATGTATTTCTGTTTTTAACTCCTTAAACTCAGGTCCAGACCCCAAATTGGTACTACTGTATACTTGTATAGTAATTAATAGCAGTTGTTCAATAATGAACTATAAGCCAGTGAATTTCACCTAAACATTTGCATAATGGCTGTGAGGACCAAGATTCTTTTTAAGCATAACGATCATAAAGAAATTGCTATATGTATTGCTCTTACTGTTCCCTGTAAAATATACACTGATCAGCCATAACATCAAAACCATCTGCCTAATATTGTGTAGGTCCCCCTTGTGCTACCAAAACAGCTTTGACCCGTCAAGCTCTGACTCCAGGAGACCTCTGAAGGGGTGTAGTGGTACCTGGCACCAAGATGTTAGCAGCAGATACTTTAAACTGCGAGCTTTAAACTGTCAGATTTGTTTCTTACAGAGGTTCCGATCGAATTGAGATCTGAGTAATTTGGAGGCCAAGTCAACACCTCAAACTCTTTGTCTTGTGCCTGAACAATTTTGCAGTGTGGCAGGGAGCATTACAGAGCTGAAAAGGACAACTGCCGTTAGGGAATATCGTTGCCATGGAGGGGTGTACTTGGTCTTCAGGTGTTATATGTCAAAGTAACATCCACATGAATGCCAGGACCCAAAGTTTCACAGCAAAACATTGCCCAGAGCATCACAGGTACTCAACATGCACATGATGTAAAAGAAAACCTGATTCATCAGAATGGGCTCCATTGTCCAGTTCTGATGCTCACGTGCCCCTTGTAGGCACTATCAGCTGTAGGCATGGGGACAGTCTGCAGCTATGCAAGCTGGCAAACTGCAATATACTGTGCGTTCTAACACCTACCATAAGGTAGGTGCCCATGAACCTGGGTGCACATGAACCTATCACCAGTTCTCATTCCTTGGACCACTTTTGGTATATTCTTACACCTGCAAACTGGGAACATTCCACAAGCTCTGCCATTTTGGAGATGCTCTAACCCAGTCATCTAACCATCACAATTCGGCTAGCGCATTTTTTCCTGGTTCCAACATATCAACTTCGAGAACTGACTGTTCCCTTGCTACCGAATATATCCTATTCCTTAACAGACGCCATTGTATTGAGATTATCAGTGTTCTCCAATTCACCTGTCCAGCTTTTCTGACACGCTTCTTCTTAATCCTCCTGGCTTGCAGGTTAGTCCTTTGATTCATTATGGTCAT
>JAOVYU010000042.1:32195114-32206227 GCA_025674565.1 Synodontis membranacea
AATATAGAATTAGAGCTATGTTCCCCAGAGTGCAAGTATGAGATTGTATAGATAGCTTCCTGACCTGACTATAAATATCAGCTAAGACATCCTCAATAACTGGTTTATTCTGGTCAGGGCAGTGGTGGAGTCTAATCCAGAAACACCGGGTGTGAGGAAGATCAGTTTTATGCTTCGTCCATACTGGTGTGGCTTTTCTCTTGGTTCTCCAGTCTTCTCCTGTCTCCCCCCCCCAAAAAACAACAAAAAAAAACAGTCCTGTCGATGGACTGTTTAAGTTACATTGCCCCTAGTTTTAATAAGTGTGTGCATGGCATTCTGCAATGGATTGGCATCCCATCCAGGTGCTCCAGTATTCTCTGGATTGGCTCCACGTCCATCACATAGCATGAACCATTACATAGCAGTGAAGATGAATATGGTTTTCAGAGGACTAATAACCAGACACAGACTGATGGTTAAAAGACAAATGGATCCCAATGGATCTCAAGGACACTGGCAGAAATGTCATATCTTGACTCCATATACAATCCTCACTACTTGTACTTTCTCCCTACAGATCCTACAGGAATGCATTCCCTTTGCGTTGATCCGACTCAAACGTTACAATTTGGCTGTGTAGGCCTTCTGACTTACAGTAGAGGTTAAAAGATCAAGTCATTTTGGTGATGATCTGTTTATAGGCAGCCTGAAAGAGTGCTGGTGTCAGCAAGATTAATCCTGAGAACGGAGTGTGAACTTACAAAAGACTCCCCAGAATCTCATCCTGGCTTTGGGTGGTTTTGGGAGCAAATTAGGGCTCTTTCTTTCCGAGACACTTTCCTTAGCAACGGTTTTCAAACCTATGTCACTTACATAAAGTCAATCAATGTATTATATTTATGTAAGCAGATTTCTATAAGGTATATACGTCTATATTTACATCGGACCTATTTTTAATTTTTTTTTTGTTTCAATGATCATGACAGGTTTGTTTCAGTGTGTGTCATTATTGGCTATTTCCTCAGAGGTGTATTGTAAGCATTGTATAATCTGAAACGAGGGAATAATTGCCATTTCTCAATCACTTTTTTCAGCTGTCCAGTTAGCATATATAAATCTAATACTTTGTAAACATTTTTTTTTTCTGTTTGTTTGTTTTACTTCAAAGACTATGGGAAATAGCAATAAGTATTATGTACAGGTGTGGTGAGACGTGAGACGTGCAGACATTTTAAGGACATTGCGATGTCCACGCGAGCACCCACTAGGTAGCGGCACCGTCGCCTGTGGAACGTTCCCTGGATGGACGCTTCTACAGAGTGGAATAAAAATTGGACTTAATAATAAGCACACAAACTGGATATTATTAAAAAGTATCAAATAAACATAAATATGCTATTATGGTGTCATTCTTCCCCCACTGCGGTTATTGACTGTTATATGGATACGTTGGCAAATGGTCTTGAAAATATATCTAATGTTTTGTATGCTGAGATACTAATGTCTTAAAAATAAATTGGGTGATCTCCTAATGATGTTTGCTCAGAGGAATGTAAGATACATTACCAACATTCAAAGATGTTTATGCTTGTTAAAATATGAATGTCCTGTCTAAGGCAAAATGAGACAATCGGAACCATTGCATTTTGCACGAGTGCACAGAGTTCTTTTCTCTGCGGTCTCCCCGAGCTTGTCAAAATTCATTATTTATCAGGCAAATGTCGAGAAAGTAGCTTAGCCCCCCCCACACACATTGTCTCGCTTCTAAAAACTTCCCCCTAAGGAACCTGCGTGCAATTTTCATTACAAATTATATTACTGGGAACAGCTTGAGCGAAAAGTAGAAGCTGTGAAATAAGTACTTATTCAGAGTGTCTTTGTTTTTGGTATGTCCCCTGTTAATGCCAGCATGCACTCGGGCTGGCATGGACACCACATGGTTGTGCAAAACCTTATGGTCCGTTTCATATCAAATCAACCAGAGTGTGACATTACTGTAGACATGAGGAAAACGTACCCTTTTGTATTCCATTTAAACAGACCTAGACCTTAGGTTCTGTTCAAAAAGGCACCTGGATTTGAGCATTCCGATCAACGGACTGGAATATTTAAAGGCATTTGTTGAAATCGGCGCCGTAGTGTGTACGCCGTGAAGGATCCCACTATCCACTGTCACACAGAAGAGGACAAGCTCCCTTTAGAGTTTGGCTCTTATTGAGGTTTCTTCCTCATGGTCTCTCAGGGAGTGTTTCCTTGACAGTGCTGCTTCTCGATTGCTCATTAGAGATCCCTGTAAAGCTGTGTCATGACAGTGATTTGAATTGGATTGAATTGAACTAGCGCAGAGCGATATTAGAGATGCAAGGCTCATGTTACCATTATAATGCTCAAAAAATGAAAAGGGGTGAAATGGACTGCTGAGTAGTGAACAGAACATGAGAGGTAATTGGCCCGAATAAATCTAAATTCTCATGCAGACGTTCGTACACTCATACCCTGGCATACTATAGTGGATCTCTGGATGCCCCAGTGGCTCTTTCTGTCACATTCTGTACCAGGACTCAGTTCGTTCTCATTGTAATGCAATTCTTACCTCGCCTCTTTTCTTCACGTCCTGCTCAGTTCATACCTGGCTTCCACACGCACTTTTTGTAATTGTAAAGAGACACATGAGATGTGCACAGTTTAGGCTACAGCACTGGCAGCTGGTGAAAGCAAAGCGGAAGTGTCTCTAACTCTGCCCCCGAGAGCACTCCGCTGTCTGCTTAATTAGAATTCCCCCTTCAGCTAACCTTCCTCTCTGGTCGCTCTGACTCATTCAAAGTGAAAAGCCTTTGTTTTAGATCGTCAGTTATAATTACCGGGTATTCTATTCTTGTGACAGTGTGCCAATTGTTTATGGGGATGTTTTAATATCATACTGGGGACCAAATGTCTCCAGAAGGATCGGAATATCGAATCCTTGCTGCATCTTTTATTAGGGGAAAAAAAAAAAATAAAGATTCCTTTTTGGTTACTCAGGTTGAGGTTGTAACATAACATTAATTAAGTAATTAATTAATTAATAATGTCAGTGGAATGTCCTCACAAGAATAGTACGACAAGCATGTGTGTTTGTTTTTATTAGTTTTCAGAACTAAAATATTCTAATTTTGTTCCAGGATCAGCAAGGTAGTGTTTCTAGTGTTGCTATAAAAGGAATGTGCTGCAGAAGCTTATGCTGGACCAAGTTCGCGCTAGAGCCTTACAAACCACTCGACGTAAACACTTTTTTTAAGAGTTTTAAGCACAGGAAAACATTTACGTTTAAAATCCTTAATTTATACAGAAATTAACCCTGAACAACCAAGAAAACCAAACTTCCATGAGTCGATTTCTGGCATGAAGGAAGTGAGGAGGAACCTGGGTTTAGAGGAGCTTACAGTTTTGGTTTCGCCAGTTAGTCTTGCTATGGGTCATGAGGAGGATGCCCAGAGGAAATTAAGGATGTCGGCTGGGCTGCCTCAGAATACTGAACAACACTTTACTAAATCAAGGAACAAGGTAACGTTAATATAACCTGTGTCACTACAATAGAGACAAAGCCATTTAGACGCCACTCACCACATAGTGGAAAACATCCTCTCGCTCGCCACAGATGTGTATTGAGAGATAATCTCCTAATGTTACTTAGGTTTAAGCTTAAATATCCCTAAAGGTCACTGTGTCGCTGGGGTACAGTTTCAACAAGACAAATGACTTCCATATAATCTGCGTATTTTATTTCCAAAGTGATCCAAATGATCTTCCTGTAAAAGCCTATTAGCTAGATTCAGTGTGCAACCTATATAAAGGGCCCTTGCTGTTCCAATACTTTTGGATTGGACCGGGATAAATTCCAATCAAATTCAAATTCAAATTTTATTTGTCACATACACAATCATACATGGTACGACATGCAGTGAAATGTATTTGCAGTGCCTTTCCGATTGACATAGAAGACAAAATAAAAAGAGAGAATAAGTAAAAAATATAATAAAAGAAATGTAGATATAAAAGGATATAAATATGTGAAAGATTAAAATATATTAATGATATGAAGATATAGAATGATATTAAGATATAAAAGATATAAAATATAAGCTGTAAATAAAAATGTGTGCAACGGAAGTAATGTGCAATTAAATGAAGGGAAATGGGCAAATAAAATGAAGAATGTGCAAAGTTAATGGAATGAAATGTGCAATTGCAGCAACAAAGTACATACATTAATAATCCTATGTCCTGAATCGTTACAAAAACAAGCATGTGGCACTCTTCTTGTGTGTGTGTCTGTGTGTGTGTGTGAGAGAGGTGTGTGTCTTCCTGCAGGTTAGATGCAGTTTTATCCCCGAGACAGCTTTAACCATACACTCAAACAGTCATAAGCCTCCAGATCTGAGTGAAAAATACAAGTTATTGTTTGAACATTTGTGTTATGTCCTAATAGAGACCTCGCTTTCCCTTTGGCCCCTTTGTCCTTGTAAGTGCAAGGCTGAAAATACATGATCTAGGGGGAAGAACTGGAAATGATCAAAATGCCCTGTTTCACAGTGTGACGTGGGCAATCGAATATTTGCACGTCTCCTGACGTCTATGAATAAATGAAGAGAACTAACAGGAGGTGCATTTTTCTTTCTTGGCATCACACATCTCCAGTTTACAAAACTACATTCGACTGCAGCAGCCCCAGTCATTACCATATGCAGATGAATCAACCTTTAAGATGACCTTGTATGGAGATGAAGCGCCTACAGTATATGCAGCGTATAGCTCCTATATACTGTACACTACGTACTTTTTAAAACGAGATTCATCCAACTGAATTAACTTAATGATTGCAGAAGAATTTAAGCAATCTCTAGATTTGAATTCAAAGATGATTATATACGCTGTTCATGAAAACCCATTTATTCAGGAAAAGTTCTTATTCTAGAGCTACAGAGTTCATTAGCGTAGACCTTGATCGATCGGACGGGAATCAAATAGTTGGTGTCGTAGTGCAATTTTATATACAGATCATGCTGTCGCGTTTTAATCGCCTCTTATTTCAATTCCATGCCCAAATGGAAATTTTTCTTCATGCCCAAATTTAATGATTATTTGATGATACCTAGCTGTTTCAGGTTAATGTCATGAAAGAAACCGATCCAATAAACATAATTTAAAACACATAAGACTAGCCATCTAACTAAGACAAAAGTAATGGCACCCCTGTAAATGGAGGACTGCTTAGTGCGTGTCTGTTGTAGCAGACGGATTGGGATAGCTAGGCACGACACGTGCTTAGAAATCAGAGAAATCTGGGGCATTTTTTTTGCAAACGTTTCTTATGCACGTCACATGCTGTGGTCAGTGCATTTGTTTTATTTTGGCAGGTGTTGCAGTAGTGCACTCTCGCATTCGGAAACATCACACATCCGTATTAGAGCTCTCAGCTCGCCATGAAATCCTGCCACCGAAAGCCTTCTAACATCTGCCACTCCAGCAAATGCTCTTTGTAAGCCTGAAGTAGATTTTCTGCATGCATGATTATGCTGTATTATCACCCACAACGTTAGAGCTCCTGGGACAGTGTTGGCATATGAGTCAGTGGCACCGGCCAAAAGCAGGTTAACAGCCTGCTACCGTAGTTCTTTGGATTATAAAAGGCAAAAGTCAAGATCAGGACAAAAGGATTAGTGCTGCTACTAAAAATGTTGCACGGTGGATGCTTTTTTAATTGTAGTGACTGAATAAACTGGCCCGTAAAAACTCAGGGTCAGGTTTATCATGTTTACATTTGTAACTGCAACTCTCTCTGGAATCAGCTTCGTTTTCGAACAAGATACGGAACAATTTTGTGCATGTTATGTTTTCCTGTTCCATTTTCAGAGGTGTTGAATAATTTGGACTTTTATACGTATTCAATTTTACAGTGGGTTCCTGATTTCTCAATTCATCACAAGGTGCTGATCAGTGCAGATGAAGGTCTCAAATCTAATTGCTCAGTAGTTTGGTCGGTACATTATTTAAGCATAACCATACAGCTTGGACTATGCTTAACATGAAAAATGGGTTTATATTAAGGCTATCATTTTTTTTTTATACGTTATTGTTTCTATAGTAACAGCTCAGACAGAGACTTGTACGGCGGCATGCCACATAACCAAAGATTAATAATAAGCTGATTTTTAAAAAGCCTGTTGTTTAACAAAGAAAACTTATAATCATTGATGTGCTGAAACTTTTTGTTAGGAGACATTTAATTAAAACTTATGAAAGGAGTCTTGGTTGTCAGCACTTTGTAACATTCACTGTGCTTTGTAAAGTTTCCCAGTAAAGTTTTCAAGACAGAGGAGGCTATACTTTCCAGTTTTGAGAGAGAGAAAAGAGAAAGAGAGAGAGAGAGAGAGAGAGAGAGAGAGAGAGAGAGAGAGAGAGAGAGAGAGATGTGCCAGATGAGGCAATGACTATTGTGACTTTTTACAAAGTCTGATATCTAAACTAATATCTAATATCTCACTGCAAACTGTTAAAATACACAATGTGTCATTCATTATTAAATTAAAGATTGTAGTAATAATAATAAAATAATAATAATGTGGCTTATAAACCACCGATGGCACATTTCATAATTTCCATTTTTATTAATTAGACTATACTCCAATCATGTTCCTGCTTCATGAGTCAGGAATCAATCTGTGATCCTTAAAATGCCCAGGGTGTGAAAAAAAAATCTGAAATAATGGGAATAAGTCTTCAGGGAAACAATTTCTATATATATATATACAGAAAGGTGAATAAATGAGTATGGTGTGACCGGAATTAAAAGTAGGACACCAATATGAATTTTGGAACCAGTTTAAGAAATGAATGCCCATGGCCAACCCTTTAAAATTTTTTACTCTACTGGAAAATTGTTGTGCTCTACGATCTTCTAGGATCCTTTGTCTGCTTACCTTTCAAACACCCCCCCCCCCCCACCCCGTATCCTCTTTACAAAAGCCGTGTATGATGCAGCCCACTTTCTTAGATTTAGGGGGATCTATTATCAGAAACAGAATATCACATTCATAAGTATGTTTTCATTAGTGTATTACTACCTGTAACTATGAATCACTGTGTTTCCGTAGCTTAGAATGAGATCTTTATACTGTATCTAAATCTGATATGAAATCTGATTTGTTTCCTTCGTTTCCTCATGAACGCGACTTCATTTTATTGTTAATAAAAGAAAGAAATCTCGCCCTGATTAATGACAGCTAAAGGAGATTCCTATCCAGTGACAGCTGGAGGCAATCAGCTGATCGTCTGTCTTTCTGTGGCTTCTCAAGCTGATGATGTGATGTACGCGGTCGCCTTTTGTTTAAACATACGCAGAGTGAAACTTGAGAAGTCGAGAGACTCGACACAGGTTGTGACGACTCAGAACAACTAAAGACTTGCTGCTGTTAGGTTTCGTCCAGGGAGCAGAACAGAACATGTTTTATAAGGCCAGGACCATCTCCCAGGAATAAGTAGCCTTGTTTTGCCTTTCAGATAATTCAGCCGTAAATATAATCCTGTTTTAATGAAATAATAAAGTGTATACACAAACAAAGAAAGTGGGTTTTCACCGCACTATGTTACTGAATTGCTGAAATACTGAAACTGGAGCTAAAGTGCTGCAATAGGCTACACGGATTTCTCTAAAGGCCCATACATTTTCTTTAATAATGTTTCAGGAATTAGTGACGCTTCTTGAGTTTCTTTCAAGGTCTCCACTTACGTTCGGAACGGAGGGATAAAAAAGAGACAGGGCCCGATCTCAGTGAGTCACATGAGAAGACGGCAGAGCATCTAAGGACACGGTGATCCATCTATAGTAGACGGGACTATCTCTCCACTTTCCTTCCTTTTTATCAGTTGAAAGCGAGAGACAGAGATGAGAATGTCCATTGATCTCAATGAGTGCGATGCCACAATGGAAAGCATCATCTGTGGCCTGAGAAATGAAGAGAGGCAGCTCTGTTAGACGGCTGGACGCGGAAAAGCAATGCACGGGCCAGAAAAAGCTACAACTCATTAATCACAGAGTCTTCCATGCTTAAAGTCTATCTTCAGATCCATTTTTTGCATCTGTACGTGTGAACCGTTTCATTAGGAAAAATCAAACACGTTTATTCTTCGTAGCTATTAACTATCAGACGCAAAACGAAGCAATACGTTGACGTGTAACCGAGATAAGAAGTATCGGAGGAATGAAAATGAAAAGCAGAAACAAATGGTATTAGTTGGAATGGAATTTTTTCATTTCATGTATTATTATTTTTGTCTAGTTTATAATTTATGTCTTACCTTCAAGTTATGCTAAAGTACGCATTAACCAGCTTTATACTACAGATGTCTTTTAAGATTATTAATCTACTTGTTGCACCGTATGAGATCATGATAAAATCTTGGGCGAATTCTATACCAGATAACGTGATGATGTATTTTCCTTTTCAGATTAAATGATAATGTCTGGCTAACAACCTACCTGTGACTAAAGAAAAATATTCACTGTGATCCGGACTTGTGCAGAAAATGGGTTTGCATGGACAGAAACGTTCTTTAATGTGAGCTTGGGAGGGGATAAGGGCTTTTATCTGTCCATAGTAATGTTTTGGTAAGGTTTCAGCATTACATAGGATGAGTTTATATCATTCTGTGCCTTAGTCCTATTACAGGCTTTTAGACGAGTGTCATAGCAACTTGCATGATTTTTGGCCTGATTCTTCTGTCACAGGCTTCAGGGTGAAACTGGACTCACTGGATTAACTTGTTGTGACCGGCCGTGATGTAAATGATGATACAGTGATATTGCAGCAGAACTACCGGGAAAAAGAAGTCCAAGAAAAGAAAACATCAGCAGATATGGCTGGAAATTGGAATGACGCGGTAATGTCGGAAGTGTCGGCTGCTTGTGTCAAAAAGATGAAATTGGCCGACAGGTGTCTGGCGCTGTTCGTGACGCTGTGGTATATGGACACATATCTGGTGTTGTATGTTTTAAATGTAACCTCACGGCGATTCCCACTCCGTAGCATCCCGTAAAAACGGTCAGGCGGGAATACACAACATCTGTTGTTTTACCGTTATGGAAGACTGAGTGGGAATGAAAATGTGTTTTCTATCCCGTGCTGTTTTTGCCTGACACATTTTGGAATTTAGGTTCTCTTTTACCAAGCTGTGAATGTCTTCAAATTCATGTTTTCTCTAGGCATAACTTTGCCTCTATTACTCATGCATTTGTGTGTGTGTGTGTGTGTGTGTGTGTGTGTGTGTGTGTTTTATAGGGACACTTTCACTCAAATGAATAGATACCACCCTGACATGATATTTTTTCATCTCTCTCTCTCTTTTTTTTTTATCAGGACTAATGTTCTACTGTTTCTTTGCCTGTGTACCAGATTTGAAAGTCGTCCATTTAAAAAAAAAAATGGCAGTACTTATTGGCAGACCCTTATTACTTTAATCCTCTTGGGTCAAATTTCTTGCGTTCATTTATTTTCAGAGCCTCTGGGTCTAAATGCAAAACCTCTAGTAATATGGTTATAATTTGGATCGAGAACCACAGCTGTAATCTATCCTAATTAGACCTTTTTCAGTATGGAAGTATGAAGTCGCAGACAGTCCAAAATTCCAACTGAATACATATTAGAGACAAAACATCATTAAAAAAATATAAGTGAATATAAATCTGCAAGGTTGAATGTCTTTCAGGATGTCTGCAAGGGAGATTTAAATATGTAAGGTGTTATATGAGGACTAAAGTTTGACACGAGATGGGCGAAAGAGAAAGATTCTCTCTCTCTCTCTCTCTCTAATCTCTCTCTCCCTCTGTGTGTCCGTGTGTGTACTGTATGTGTTGCTGGAAGATCTGTGGCCACAGATGTGACACTTGGAAGATCTCTTTATTTGGATCTCCCTCAGCGGTGGCTGCCGATACTGTAGAGTCAAAAAAAAAAAATAATAATGTTGTCAACTGAAGACAGAACAAAGAGACACAAAGCAGTATTGAGTCAACTCCAGAGAAGAGAGGAAGAGGGGAGAGGAAAACGAAAAGAAGAGATGAAAACAGAGAAGAGCGGATATGAAAATGGAAAAGAGAAGAGGAAAAGAGGTGAAAGGAGAGAAAAAGAGGAGCACAGAGGAGAGGAACTGAGAAGAGGAGAAACGAGGAGAGGAAGAGGAGAGAGAAAAGCAAAGAGAAGGAGGGAAGAGTAATGGAGTGGAGAAGGGCAAAGAGGACAGAGGAGAGAAAAACAGAGGAGAGGAGAAAGAGAGGAGAGTAGAGGAGGAGAGAAGAGGAGTAACGGAAAGTGCAGGAGATGAAGAAGGGCCAAAGATGAAGTTGAGAAGAAAAAAAAGGCTAGAAGATGAGGAGAGATGGAAAGGAACCAGAGGAAAGACTGAGTGGAGAAGGGATGAGACAAGAGATGAGAAACAGATATGAAATGAAAAGAGAGGAAAGAAAATTGAACTCTCAATAGTGTGACTGTTAAGCAAAGTTGACAAAAAAAAAAGTGAAGAACACTGTAGAAGAGAATATTAAATTAAAGCCCCTCCCACTGAGAGTGAGACGTTTCACCCACGTACATGATTCAGGCTCAAATAAAGTATAATCCTGACATTTATAGTGAAGAAAGAAAGAAAGAAAGAAAGATTAACTGAATTAAACTGAATCAACTAAAGTGAACTATACTGAATTGAGCTGAATTGAATCAAAGAAAATTGGATTAAAACAAACTCTGGGGAACTGAACCGAATTTAAATGAACTAAACTTGATTTAACTAAACGTTTCATTTAGTTTCAGCTTAATTGAACTAAATTATATCGAATGAGCTGAATTGAGTTGTAAAACAAACAAACGAAACAAAATAAAACAAATGGAACCAAATTGAGCTGGACTTAATTGAATGAACCGAATTTGACTCAAATGAGCTTGAACCAGTGTGAACTGAACTATATTGAATTGAACAGCATGACAAAAAAAAAGTTGAGATTTTAAGAGAGGGATGAGATGAAATGTGAGAAGAGAAGAGAAGAGAAGAGAAGAGAAGAGAAGAGAAGAGAAGAGAAGAGAAGAGAAGAGAAGAGAAGAGAAGA
>JAOVYU010000042.1:32270247-32280798 GCA_025674565.1 Synodontis membranacea
TGAGGCGAGGGCGGAAACAGTCGTTTTTCAAAATAAGATCTGGAAGACTAATGAAAGAAAAATAACCATAATTTTAAAAACAAAGAATTTTTTTCTTTGCTGCCTGGTACCAAATGATCCACGGACTGGTACTGGTCCGCGGACCGGGGGTTGGGGACCTCTGCCCTAGAGCATCTACTGATTTGTTATATACCGTTTTTATGTAATATCGTATCATATAGATTATTTAATTTAGTCAAGCTCTCCATTTTGCCATTAAGCACTCTTTCTGTTTGTATGCTGTGTGTTTTTCCATGGACGATGGGCCACAGAAGAAAAATTATGAAAGACTGCAGAAGGCGCTAGACAGTGTTATGTCCATACGAGAAATGACCCAGGTATGGTTTTGTATAAATGTGAATACTAACACCAAATTTCTAGATAACTGACTGTTATTCAGTTGTCTGTGTTGTAAATGAACACGTCTATGTTGGTTTGTGATGTAATTGTACTCTGAGTCCTACAAAGTTATTATAGAAAGTTATCCTTTGCTTTAAGAATCCTATGACAGCACTATTATTTATTTGCTTTGTCTGTTCTAACTGCAAGTGTGCCTTTGCTGTCTGATTGTGTCTATGTTTTGAGTTAGTGTTGCTGTACTATATGGAGTGAGGGTGTATAGTTTTGGTGTTACTGTACTACGAAGGGTGAGTGGGCATGTCTGTGGGGTAACTATGCTATAACTATGCTATATGCTATGAGTGTGTCTACAGTATGAGGAAGTGTAACTGTACTATGAACATGTGCATGAGTGTGTCTTTAGTGTTACTGTCCTGTAAGGGATGAGTGAGTGTGTCTTTACTGTTACTGGCCTTTAGGGCATGAGTGAGTGTGTCTTTACTGTTACTTTCCTATAAGGGATGAGTAAGTGTGTCTTTGCTGTTACTGTCCCAAAAAGGGATGTGTGAGTGTGTCTTTAGTGTTACTTTCCTATAAGAGATGATGAAGTGTGTCATTAGTGTTACTGTATTGTAAGGGATGAGTGAGTGTATCTTTAGTGTTACTTTCGTATAAGGGATGAGTGAGTGTGTCTTTAGCATTACTCTCCAATTAGGGATGAGTGAGTGTGTCTTTAGCATTACTCTCCAATTAGGGATGAGTGAGTGTGTCTTTAGTGTTACTCTTCTGTAAGGGATGAGTGAGTGTGTCTTTAGTGTTACTCTCCTATTAGGGATGAGTGAGTGTGTCTTTAGTGTTACTCTAAATTAGGGATGAGTGAGTGTGTCTTTAGTGTTACTGTCCTGTAAGGGATGAGTGAGTGTGTCTTTGTTGTTATTATACCGTGAGGGATAAGTGAGTCTATAGTGTAACTATCCTGTGTCATATGACTCTTTTGCTATCCTAAACATGCATCTGTGTTACTCTGCTGTAATGAATCAGTGAGTGTCTTTGGTTGAACTATACCATGTGCAAATAGCGAGTGTGTCTATAGTGTTACTCTGCCAAGAGGATGATAATGGATGTGGGAGAATTTCTTTGGTGTATGAGGAGGGATAATGGAGCCTGTCTTTAGTGTAACTTTACTACAAGGGATAAGTTATTATGTCTTTGGCATTTGGTATTTGTATTCTGAGGGATACGTTTAAACAAGTCTGTCTTTGCTGCACATGTTTTGTGGTCTTTCGCATTTTAAAAGGGATCCTATCTGGAAATAAAGAAACAAATGGATAAACTCGACCCCCTGGCTCATCCTCTACTACAGTGGTAAGTGACCTCAACACATACGCAGTTTCATAATCCTACACATATACTAGTCTTTCTCTCATTGCTATTGTGTTCTTCGCCCTTCTGCAGGATAATCTCCAGTAACAGGTCTCATATCGTCAAACTGCCTCTGAGTAGGGTATGCTACTCCTTTTCTGCTAGCCTGGCATGGTGAAAATTCAGTACTCATTTATCCATCGGCATTTCATTAAGCTGTATATGTGCATGCAATGTACTTACCTTATTACCTGCTGAATCCGGGCAATATATCTGTTCGAGCAGCAGCTGAAGTTCATGCACACGTCCCATCAGTTCTTGCTCCTGAGCAGCCCGCCTGCCAAGGAAGCTCGATTTCGGACAGCGAAGAAGCTCTACGGCAGCACCTTTGCATTTCAGTGAGCGGTTTAATTTTTACTGGACAACCATCAGCGGTGGACGTTGATGCGCTTCCAACTTTCAGCTAACTGGAATGAGTATACGTGGTTGCTCGTATTTTTTTCTGGATTTTCATTGTGTACTGAATTTGTACCGAGCTCACAGGAAGGTAGACACGCTCGACTTAAACTTAACAAACTCTAGATGCTAATTTGTTCTTATTTTACATGCACACGTCAGCTTCGAGATTAGATTTAGGTGTGCAGCTTTAAGAGCTTTATATAAATTGGATTGCAATTCACCGTGAGCACACCATTGCGTTTTTCTTTCTATCGCAACAGATGACACCCTTAAACACCCTTATCCATACTGTATATGTTTAGAATGTTCTCGTATTGATGTTTGAACAGAATTCTATATGTATACAGATTGCAAATTGATATAACCAGATCTTGCACTCATGTACCCTCTCTCTCTCGTTCCCTTTCCCTATCTGTACCGCTCTAGTGGGTCTCATATCGAGAACTGGCACTCCGTTCTGAGAAATGGCCTAGTCAATGCCTCCTATACCAAATTACAGGTACGTATATCTTTCCATGGTACCAAGAGTCAATGAAGTGGTCTGGTAAATCTAATTTGAACAGTCTGTAGCGTGTTGGTCTGAATGTGTTAGATTTCGCATGTCAGGTTAACTTCGGGTCGACTAGGACCTCAGTTGAACCACGACTAAGATTCATAGTTAGACTAATATCAGACGATGTTCCTCTCTTCAACCCAAGCTGCATGGGGCAGCCTATGGGAAGGGCATCTATCTCAGCCCCATCTCCAGCATATCTTTTGGATATTCAGGTAGGCCTCTCAGCTGGAATCCTGTCATGGCACCATGCATCCCTGTCATACTCACTTTATTCTCATCATGTGCTTTTGGTGCCATTCTGTTTATATTGGTGCTCATGGATGTGTGTCGCCCAAACCTAACATCATTACATTATTTCCCGTTGTATCCATGACCGGGGTTTGTCCGTTTGTATTGTTTGTACTGTCATTTATTTATTCGTTTAATATAATGACTGTAAAAAAAAAAAAAGAAAAGAAAAGAAAAGAAACATGGACAGTGTGTATTTGGAGTAAGTTTGCTCAGTAGGGACTTTCTGCTACTATACTATCTGGAGCTAGGGTCAGTGACGCAGGGATATCGTATAAAAAGTTTTCACGCTTGTATGAGGTGATGTTTCGGACGGTTTCGGTAAAGCAATTTTGCAAATTTGAAATGGAAACTAATTTTTTTTTTGCACTCAAGGCACGACTTGACAAACACCTTTCTGAAAAACGGGTAAGAGATATTGCAAGAGGAGAAAACCCTGTTTTAAATCTCATAACATTGCTCGATGGAAACACAAAGCATTTGGCATTGTATTTTGTAAATTTTTTTTAAAATATCGCTTCTATTTTGGAACCCAGCTATTGAAACACATAGGGATGGGCCATGCTACACATTATACTGCGGCCAGCCAGCAGGGGCGCTAGACCTGTGATTGCTTCCCTTTCTTTTAGAGACGTTACGCCGTCCATGTTTTTTTTTTCAATAGTCATCAGTTTCATGCATTTAACCAGCAATTGCATATCAGATGTGAGCTAAATTCCTGTTCTAACATTGTACAAAACGGTCAAATGTCTGACCCCAAGCAGATCGACAGCATTTGGGGTAAGAGAGGAAACGGTGTAAATATTTATTTTTAGGGCAAAAATGTTCCTTTGAGGCTCTTACATTAGAGAAGAAATGTGTGTTATGTACACAGCGTGTGCTTGAAAGCAACTCTAAACTGTCATGGCATGACGTTTGAAACTCTAATATCAAGTGTAATATGTGGGACGTTTTATTGTAGTCAGTGTTGTTCCATGTGACTGTCTGTACGATCGCTAATCGTATTGCGCTTTCATTCCTCATCAGTGTTTCATGATGTGATTTTCTGGCTTGAGTGGAAATGCTATATAAAAATACTGGATGTTATAGCTCAGTTGTGTGTGTGTGTGTGTGTACAGGAATGGGTAAAGGACAGCACCGGATGCCGACTAAAGATGAACTGGTGCAGCGTTATAACCGTATGAACACAATCCCACAGGTAAGGCCGTCAGTATTTTCAGGGACGTAATGCATTTAACTCAGTTTGTATCTCATTAAGGACTGTTTTTTTTTTGTTTGTTTTGTTTTTTACAGACTCGTCCGATTCAGTCACGATTTCTGCAGAGTCGGAATCTGAACTGCATTGCACTTTGTGAAGGTACGCAGCTCAACCCAAACCTGTCTATGACCATCCTAGCTGAGTGCGATTTTGCAAATTCCAGAGTAACGTTATATGTCTATAAGCGGATTGTAAATTTGTAAATTAGGACGAATTTGTAAATTTAGACGGATACGGAAACACAATCGCAAGAGAAAAAAAATAGACACCTTATCTTGTAATTATGAGTAAACATATGGGTAAATTATGAGAAAAAAAGATATTTTCTCGTAATTGTGAGATGAGGATCTCGTAATTGTGATGAAAACTCTTAATTACGAGAAAATATCTCGTAATCCTGATCTCATAATTACAAGATCGTTTGTCAAGACCTTTCCTAATAATTGAGATCTTTTCTCGTAATAACAAGACATTCTAAGTATGAGATAATGTGTCTAAATTTTTTTTTTAGACAAGTAGAGGACTGTATTTTTAAGGAAACCTGAGACTGCCGTGTTTAGTAGTTCGTGAGTCTCCCATGGTTTGATAGATGTTATTGTAAACCAGCGCAGGCGATGAGTTATTCCCCAGTACTAAAGATTGTGTCTGGCCTGCAGATTATTCTGCAGGTGCAATAAACATTATTGTGTTTCATCTGCCTTCCCAAAATAAGCCATGACAACTCGTATTTATTTGAACTTGCATGGTAAGCAGAAAAATGCATAAAAGTAGCACAGGGCCCATTGGTCTGTTTGCCTAGTCGGATTATTTTTATAATTAAGGGCTTTAAGATTTACGGTGTTTACTTAGATTGCTCCGTGGTGCATTTACCCCCCTTAGTGTGCACCAAAATAACCATTCACAATCATTTACTGCAGGAAATGACAAAAACAAGCTGAGAATAGTGGGTTCGAAGAAGAACACAGATCCTAACATCCTGTTTAATATCGTACCACAGCACTGGTGATTTCCTAATTCTGACTTGTTATAGCTGCTATAAGTTGTTTCACATGAAAAGCCCAAAAAATGCATTGAATGTGCAAACGCGTTATTTGGGATGCATAGCGCCTGCAGTTGGAGAGCGGCTCGGCTGAAGCATCCAGCACTGCCGAGTAACCAGCTCGGGCCTGGATGTGTACGTGGAAGTCAACTTACCTTTAGTTAGTTGGGCCAGTAGTGAACTGCAACATTGCTGATGTTGTCACTGCAGAACCCTTGGAGCGGCGTTGCTGTTTCATCTGTTTGATGGAGAAAAGAAAAATATATCCCCCCCGTGTGTGGGTTCATCCAAGTTTAGAGCGCAAGAATCTTGGAGGAGGATATCACCGATTGATTCATGAGTCATATTTCAGGCTTGACAAATTTCTGTTTGAGTTGCTTGGGTATAACCAGGCTTTAACACGCAGCATCAGCCGTGATGCATCGTATTAAACATTTATAAAACTGAGTCAATTATGAAATTAGAAATGTTGGACATTTTAGTTTCGAAAGGAACTTAACACGTTCTCTGTGTAAACCCGGGGAAAGAGAACTTTCAGGAACGATTAGCTTCTTCCGTTTTTTTTTTTGTGAAAGCAACAGGTAGGACCTGAGTGGATCGCTGATTGGTTGTTTCATGTCACATGGGACATGGGAGTGCGCTTGTGGCGTTCTATTTATTATACATGGATCAAAATGTATAAATGGGTCAAAATGACAAATTGTCGTTCGTTAATTAATACAATTGCAATTGTTGGCAAATTGCTGTCCTATAAGAGGAATCAAAGAATTTTTTGGGATTAGCTGTTATTGTCGACACACCACAGCACACAACAATGAGATGTGTTTTCTGCATTTAACCCATACGTGACGTGACACACAGCGGGGGCAGCTATTTTTTTTCAGCACCCGGGGAGCGGCGGTTGGGGGCGGCGTCGTGGTACCTCGCTGGTCGTGGAATTCGAACTTGCAATCTTTCGATTATAAGAGCACTTCCCTAACCATTAGGCCACCATCTGCCCCAGATGAAATTGCTATTATTTAGTAGTAATTTCAGGCTGCTACTAAAAAAAACTTTAGGGTGGTAACAATAAGTTACACGCAAAATGAGAACACGGAAACCCGCCCCCCCCTCCGCCACCTTGCACCCCTACTCAGCCCTTTGCCCACTTATTAGAGTTTTTCACAGCTATGCAGTCAGTGGTGTTAGTCTCAGAGCTTGGGCTGAAGTTACACCAGAATATGTGGTAGTGATTTTAACTTGATATGATTTTTCACAGTGATCACATCCAAGGACCTCCAGAAACACGGAAACATCTGGGTGTGTCCTGTTTCAGACCACGTGTGCACACGCTTCTTCTTTGTGTGAGTACTCGTGTGTAACAATTTCTAGAACAGATCACGTGTAGAGTGTTTCCTGTGAACGGCCATGGTCGTGTTATGTTCTGCCACCAGGGGGCGATGTTGGACCAAACAAGTGTTGGACTCCGCACTTACACTGCAGCTCTGGCTCGTATTCCCAGCCCTGGTCCTGGAGTTACCCCTGTTCTGTACATATTCATGTTTTCCATTTTCCAACACATCAGATTCAACGAATGAACTAAGCAATAGTCGATCCTGAGTTAAAGTCGTGTATTAGAGCAGGAAACACACTGAAATGGGCAGTACAGGGGGGGCACTCCAGGACCACGAATGGGAACACGCAGTGAAATCGATTACAGCTCGACTATCAGTTGTCAATTTTATTAAACCAGATTACTGCTCATTCACAAAAAGGACAAAAACAACACGTGTTCAATAAATAATTTATTAGCAATAATATTTATAATAAACACTTTTTTTTTGGTCTGCTATAAAACATAGTCGACTGGCGGTAAGCTTTTGTTAATAAGCAACACAATGGACAAATATTAGGTAATTCATTTATTACAATTTTTTTTATTAAAATGAATATCAAATAAATGAATGTTAATTAAAAAAAATGTTGACAAAATGATTATGATAAAATGTTTTTGGCATGCTAACAAATAAAAGAGAGGCTAGTGAAGGAACTTCTGTTTATAGCTGCTACAACATCAGTGATAAACGGAATAACTGCTGTTTATCATATTCATTTTGTCAACATTTTTTTAAATAGAGACCTGACGTTCACGACGAAAGAACGATGTAGAAGATGTTTTTCCTAACCTAGCAACGATCAAGGGGTGCGCTCTGAAAATGGAAAAGCGACACAACTGACGGACACAGGCCCTTAAATGTAACTTTAAATGGATAAAACTAAAATGTGTCCCTGTTTAATAAATGAATTTTGTTTTTTTCATTTGTCAAGTTGCTGTAGTATATAAGGAATATGACACTTTGGGACATGCTGCTGTTGGTTATTTTCCTGTAACAGCACGTCTGATTATTTTGTTTCTTTTAACTGTAAATAAGAGAGCTCAGGCTTGAACTAGTAGGAGTTGTTCTTACTTCTCTCTCTCGCTCTCGCTCTCGCTCTCAGATATGAAGATGGCCAGGTAGGAGATGCTAACATCAACACCCAGGAGCCCAAGGTGCAGAAGGAGATCATGCGTGTGATTGGGACTCAGATCTACTCGGGCTGAGAGGGAACCTCTGGGCCGCCTGAAGGGACTCGGCACTGCAGAAGCAACTGTAGCGCCTGAGCTTTTGCTCAGATTGAAGAAGCAGGAGAGCCGAACCTTTCAACCCCCCACATCCCCCTGCTCTGTCCTCCCCCCGTGCCTCTCCTCTACTTTGTTCTGTCTTCTTTTCCTGGCTTCCGAGAGGAGGTTTGGAACGTGCGTCCCTTCCTTTCTCCCTGTGCGGTTCGTCCCCGTCCAGGGCAGCTGAGACTGATGGACCGTCATCTTCCTCCTCCTGTAGCAGGAAGCGAAATGAAAGTATTACGGCTGAGCAAAACTTCACGCGGGAGCATTTTATATGGCCCACTATAAAGAGTCAACTTTTGGCACACTGTGCCCATAGGCACTTTCACAGCCAGCGAACGCTAACGAGGGAACAGAATTTCACACGACTCATGGCTCAGACACTCATCTACGTGCCACCTCTTTCCTGAGCAACGGATGAGATGCCTGATTGGATCCCTGAAACTGTCAGTCATACTGATGTGAACTCGCCCAAGCATGGGCTGCTACTGTATCTTTCTCTCCGCGGACACTCGGTTTCATTTCCTTTCAGTCCCGAGCTTAATAACCGTATCGTCCCGTCTCCACTCTTCCACTCTTTATAGCTCTCTCTCGTACACCGAACATTTATCATTCCAAAAATCTATAAATACAAAGTAATTTGAAAAAAAAAAAAAAAAAAACTTTATTAAATTTCTGGTCTCTGGGTCGTAACGTGACGGATCTTTTCGCGCGCTTATTGCGTTTGCAAAAAAAACGAACAAAAAAAAAACAAAACAATCCAAAAAAAATCTTCGTCTTGATCTGTTTACTTTCAAATTCTTTGAGTAATGGCGTATTAATATCCAAGATGCGCTTATCTCCAGGGCTGTTGTTGTTCAGCTACTCCTTCTGGTGAAATCAATTTCCTTTTCTTTTGTCTCCGGCGCACAGCATGGCAGAAACACGAACATGTACATGTGCGCACACGCGCTGGAAAGATGTTTACTGCAATTTATCAGCGGGAGCATGGGTGCTTCTGTTTGACAAATGAAATAACGGAATTTCATTATTGCTCATATTCACAGCTATTCCTCCTAATCACTGGTTCCTCTAATTTCATTATGTCCTGGGCGGGGAAAGCTCACTGACAAGGTCATTTAACATAAATCGAAGAAATCAAAACCTCATTTACAGCTACGGTTATGGACACAGCTTGTTTCTTTGCAGTATATAACTGGGTAGCTTCTTATCCCCCACTCCTCCTTCCTGTACTCCTTTCTCAAATGTATTCCTTGCGCTTGGTGTGATTCATGAAAATGCTGTGCGGCCTACAGTAACTGCGTGTTTCTCCACATCCAAGGTTGTATATTTAAGCAGCGGAGCCTGTTGTCACTTAAACATCCGATACTCATCAAACGTAACAGTTGAACTAACGCTATGGACTTGACGTATGTTGGAGCTGTACGGGGGAAATTTTATTGAATGCAAGCAGGTTGTAAATAAAATCTCTGTGTTACCAGCAGACGATGAAGCGTCTCATCCATCTCTCGTCTCCTTTACAGGCTCCTGGTTGCATTTATATCGGTCCAGTTCCGTTTCGTTCCTTTTATTGTGTGGCGGTGCTCGGTGTAAAGACTGAGCCCATGAAAGCAGTAACCACATGAAAGAAGAAAGCGGCCGCGTGCACAGTTGTGTTTTAAAAGCCGTAGCATGGTTTCCTTATAGAACATCACTTTTATTTCTTATGTCCTTTATTTCTTAAGTGTGTTTTCCTGTCATGCTATAGGTTCCGGTACAGATCCATTGCAGTCCCGACCAGAATAAAGCAGTAATTCAATATTCAGTTTTATAAATATTGCTAGACAACCTGAAAATGACATGCTAATTCATACGCACAAATCCGCATTGAGAATTTCCGATTATCCTGTGAACACGCAATTTGTAAACGCCCCCCCCCCCCGGCCCGTCACATGCCCCGCCTCTGTTTCCTCTCGTATACTGAACTACGATCAACCTCAACTACCCCTGTGATGCCCTTTACCATCTTATCCATAGACTAGCTAATTACGAAGCCACCTGCTAAGATCCGACGCGAAAGAAGGGTCCTTTTGTGAGACAGTTGGAGGCGTTGTGACAGCTGGAACTCGTTTACAGTGGCTCATATGGCCTGCTACATATGCACAAAATCGTAGCCTATAAAATAAACATCAGCATTTTCATTATGTTGCTTCAAAGTGTATGATCGCTAACTGCATCAGGAATCTTTACCGCCATGTGCTCAAGGCTTAAAGAAAGATTAACTGTTGTAAACATTAGGAGAATATTGGTCGGAGAACCATCCGCAGAACGGATACCATGGGCTCACCGTGATACACCTGGCCCGAGCTAAAGCTGGTTATGTTTTGTTCAGTTGGAAAACTGGAAACGATTGAAATCTAGAGAATATCTGGCAAAATATTTGTTTAAACCGGAACAGTCGTGCATTAAACACCCTGTTGTTATCTGTATCATATTCTATTAAAAAATAATAAATAAATAAATAAATACTGTATAATCCTTATGACAAAACCCATCTTCCAATGGCTTCAACTGTTGCATACCCCAAG
>JAOVYU010000042.1:32471407-32490992 GCA_025674565.1 Synodontis membranacea
ATATATTTTTTTTTTTTTTTACTTTGTAGCATCCTGCCCTGTTCATGTCTATAGTCTTAAGACCTCTGTGGCAAAACTACTGTAAATGTCTAAAAAGTAAAATACCACAAAAATACTCCAGTATATTTGAAACATATTTGAAACATGTATACAATGGCCCACACCAACTGTGATTTACACAAGCCAAATTCCTCAAAATACTATCAGTCCGCTAATGAAATATAATTCTTAAAACACTTACAGTATCTCCACAACTTTCACTCAGCCCTGTTACCTGAACACATTTCCTCTTCTAAAATAATCCACAAGTCATATGCTATATATCCAAATATCCTGAAGATCATGGGAAGCAAAAAAAAAAAAAATAATAATAATCTCTTAATATTTTTCTTTATGTTAAATGATATTGTGGTATTTATGATTATTATTATTATATTTTTATTTTATCTTTTGAGTGTCCTTAATGATAATTATACCATTATCGTGCGTGGTAGTTAAGCAGGTATTTGATCATTTAAAACTAAAAAAAAAAAAAAAAAAAAAAAAATCAACCCCTTTACTCATTTAGGAGTAAAATGCCTCAGCATCCTCAGCAAAGAAACCTGGTAATAAGATATCAAAAATAAATAAATAAATAAAATAAGTAAGATTAAATAAATAAAATAAGATATCTAAATAAAAAATAAGATTTGAAAATTGTTGACAAAAATTGTAAACATTTAAATTAAAATAAATTCCAATAAATACAGTATTATATATTTCGAAAATACAAAGGTACAGTTTTAACACTGATATGAATCCAACTGTGTCAGTTCAGTTGTTAAAGATCACTAGTGATCATAAGAACTAACACGAATTATCTTTCTAAGCAACACTGCTGATATTCACTGACATTATTTTACTTATTCTAAAGTAATATTGTCCTTAAATTTTAACCAGAGGATATAAAATTTTCTTATGTGTTATTGAGATCGCATACAAGGTCATGACAGCTTTGCCTCCTAGCAAACATCTATAAATAAAGTACATTTCCAATCATGTTGGATCTTTAAACACTAATTAATCATCCACTAACAACGACCAACAACAGGTTTTAGCAACATGTTGGAAAAATGAGTCAGTCAACACGTTGCTGTGTCTCTGTTTCCTCCCTGATGAGTCAGTCAGGTGTTTGCAAACTGCTGCGTTCTTCATGAACTGTTCACAAGCAGAAGGTGCTGTCTGTTTGGTACGAGCAGATCATTGCTAGACTTGGCAGTTCGTCTGCGAGTTCTTGCTACACAGAATTTTGAGAGCAATTACTCTTTTTGCCAGAATCATGTAAAGATTTTGGTATTGCTTCACTTAACGAATATGCATTCATCAAGCAACAGAGCAAAAATTAAAACCAATTCAGGGACAGAGACATATACATAACTGTCATTCTGGTGTCTTTTTAATGGCACTGTGTAGGGTTTATTAAAAAAAAAATATATATATATAATAAAAGCATCCCAGAAAAACTATTTTGACTTGGAGGAGAAAATTTGATAACAATGTCATGACATTAAGATGACTATTTTATAATAATAATAAAAAAACAATCTAATAAAAAGAATTACGATTATGGTACGATTATGGTTCATTATTGAATAATGATATCATATCATCTTTATTTTGATGAATTATTATTTCATAACTAGCTATTTTTTTAATTAATGTCTCATTATTTAAACTTAACAAATTTTCAAGACGACACTACAGTATATTGCTTTATTATGTTTGCATTCCAAGAAATTATTTTAAATCAAGCTTATTATTTAAAGATACCACAAGACATTGTCATTATAATAAATAAATTAACTAACTAACTAAATAAATAAATAAATAATAAAAACCACACTGTCATTATAATAAATGTCTCAATATTTAATTTCACCACAATTTATCGTTTCATTATTTTTTACTTCATAACTTGTTGTTTGGACTTAAGATATCATTATTTCAATTTAAGGGTGGCACTGTGGTGATCCAAGCTACAAGCTACTGTCGCCTCATAGCAAGAAGTTTCTGGGTTTGAACCAGCGGGCCAACTGGAGCCTTTCTGTGTATTGTTTACGCGTTCTCTGCATGGGTTTCCTCAGGGTGCTCCGGTTTCCTCCTGCAGTTCAAAGACATGCAGATTAGGTGAACTGGTGACTCTAAATTGGCAATAGGTGTGAGCGTGAATGGTTTTTCGTCTCTTCCGAAGTCAACTGGGATTGACTCCAGCTTCCCCACGACCGTCTTTTATATAATGGATGGATTATTTAAATTTAATATTGTATTATTTTTCCTAATTTGTTAGTCATAATCTATTTATTTGGAACTTTTTGTTATTTCAATATTATCTTGTTTACACCCCACAATCTATCCCTAAGACTAAATAATAGCTTCCCAGCTGATGCCTGTTGTAAAGAGCTGTTATAAACGGTTATGCATCTTTATGTATTATATCATGAAGTTCTTATTTCTGACTTCTGTTGAATTAGGTCAGCCAGCAGCATATACAAGATAGTTCTGGCAGATGTGTTACACTGTAAAAATGAACAATTATCAAGGCAACATGATGCAAACGATTTTTTGAGTTTTCTCAACTTTTGAGTGCTGTTTTTGACTTGTAGACATACACTCCAGGGTTTCCATCAAAGGGACATAAGTTTGCTGTGTTTTCAAAGTACTTCAAAGTCTTAAACAACAATAGAGAGAAGTTTGCTGGACAGGCATGATTTTAATAGTTGCAAATGCCATAGCTTTATTTCAAATTAAGTCAGATTAATTTGAAAACGTTTATGAGTTCAAAAATTAGTAGGTATTGTTTTTACCCAGTGTAGTCTAGCATGGGAAATTCTCTGTGTGTTGTAGGCACCAGCACACCTCCAGGCATCAGTGCCACAGCAGTGCCCAGCATCGCTGCTCCAATCGGGGTAAATGGCTTCAGCGCACTGCCTCCGCAAAGCAACGGCCAGCCAGCCTCTGAACCCATCTATACCAATGGAATTCATCCCTATCCAGGTAACACACAATTATAAGGCTTGACCCTAAAGATGGGAGCCTAATTACCTTGAAAAGATCTGATCCCTGTCTATAAATCCCAACTTCTCAATTTCTAACTCTCCATGCTCGGTGACTTTCCCTATTTAAAAGTCATTTAATTTCTTGGTCAGTGTCTCTATTTGTCTGTATAATCTTTTCTCTATTTATCCTCTCTGTTTATACCTGTACAGCACAGAGTCCAACAGTGACCGACCCTCTCCAGCAAGCATATGCCGGCGTTCAACACTATGCAGGTGCTTTCTCTTCTCCTTTTCATCTTCTTTCCTGTCTCTCCTAAGCCTTCTCTGTATTCTCCAGCAGTATGAATTGCTTTGAAAGTTTGCTGCAGAATTGGCACTTACGGTAATAAAGACCCTGTTAATCAGGATGCCATGCATCGTTTCTGGAACTCTACCTTGTTTTATAAGGTTTCCATCGAAACTGCTGAAGCTATTTTTAGGAGTGTTAGATTAGGGGAAGAAACTGTTTACATCCACATCCGCCGATGTGTGAATTCTCACTAACTGAGGAAATGCTGTGACGGTTACCCTGTTACAGGGTAAATAAAAGGGATCATGCTGTTATCAAAGGTGGATCTACAGGATGGGTGCTGCTGCAGTGGTTGCAATCCTGCATCCACAGACCCTAAATTTCCATAAAGCAAAAACACATCCAATCGAGAAAAAACAAAAAAACCTAACTTTTGAAAACTGTGACACAATGAATATTTCACAGTAGAATATATTCACTGGTTTGGAAATGGTTCACAGCACATTGTCTTTAAAAGTTATTAAAGTTTTGTTTGAAACAGTTAGAGGTGAGTCAGATGGCCTTTAGTAGAAAGTAGAGTAGACAATTCATGGCAGTGTTTACACAAAAAGAACCAGACTGTAGTGGAAGTATAAGTCTGTTTTATGATTCAAAGCACAATATTTTTCAATTCCAATGCTTTCCATCTTCTCATGCATGTTATAAGTTGAGTCTTTTTATGTTTTTCATGTTATGTTTTCAATAATTATGTTACATTTGTATTGCATTTGACAGCAAAGTACAACAAAGTTACTTCCTTTTTCAGTCCTAAGTGGTTTATCCCTTACGAACTTAATTTGACTCTAAATCTGTCAAAGATGGACAAAATAATTCTTAGAAGAAAATACATTATTTGCATGTAGTCTTACAGAACCGTCCCACCTTGTTGCCAATCAACAAGGCACAGCATATTACATGTTGCATTTATGTTGCAGGCCCTTATACTGTAGGTAGTGAATTAAGTAGAAAATGATGTGCAAATCAAAAAAGTAAGCAATTAATGTATACTATTTAAAAATTTTGTAACATCCATATGGGGCATGTCTTCACAAAATCTTTATATACTGCCTTATCATGTCATTAAAGAAAAATACCATATACTCAAACAAGTATAAAAAATGCTTACTTGTCTAGTCCCCCCGATTTACTGTCCATATTCAGCAGTACACGTGTTTTATTAAAGTCAGAATATGAAGCAGCACAAAAAAATTGCAGAACTGAGCTCAGAACGGCAGAAGTGGATTAATAACCCACTTTCTCACTGACAGAGAGGTCCTTATGTGATTTCAGATATGGCTGAGATACATCAAATTCAGCTATTGGAAGTAATCATAACCAGGATTATCATGCTTTTTCTTTCTCATCCTTTTCAATTTTATATTGACTTGATTTAAAGGCCGGAAAGTCTGCGGAGTCAAACGCGTGCCGTTTTAGCATGCAGAATCAGATCCACAACGGCGGAGTATATGAATGCTTATTTACTAGATAAGAACTTAATGCAAGGCCCATGGGAGGACAGCTTCTATAAAAGACGCTTTTAACCAGTTTATTTTCACCAGGTGCTGAACCACAACAAAAATAAAGCCGACTGGCCAGGAGCCGTAACACAGTTTATTTCTTCAGCATCTGGAAAGCAAGAACAATGCAATAATGATTTAAGTTGTTGTGTCAAATACAGGACTATTGATGCAAATTCCCTCTGTTTTCTCTCTCTCTCTCTCTCTCTCTCTCTCTCTCTCTTTCTCTCTCTCTCTCTTCCTCTCCTCATCTTCTTGTGTCGCCTCGCAACAGCAGCCTATCCTGCCGCCTATGCGCCAATCAGCCAAGCGTTTCCCCAGCAACCGGCCATCATCCCCCAGCAACAGCGTGAAGGTAAGAGTGGCCCCGCCCATCCCTGATAAAAAGGTGATAATTGCCCTGTTCCGCCTGTACATTCTCGAGTCAGAATTAGCAGGGGAGGAAAAGTGGCAGTAGAACAGCGAAAAAAAAAATAAAAAAATAGGAGTTTTGGGGTAAACGCTAAAAAAGAACTCATGGGTAACTTTCATAGCAATAACAGCTCTGGAGATATAAACAATGGTTCTAGCAATTTATTTTATAGATAGAAACTTGTTGCGTTTTGTGTAATACGGAAAACATCAATTAGATTTATTTGTGCATGATCTACAGTATATTAAGCCTCTGATATTGATAGATTGGAGGTATATTTTCAGCAATATACGGCACACCCAACCCATCATAATAAAGTTTTATCCTAAATATATGTATATATGTATGAATCTTTTTTTTTTTTTCCTGTTTATGGCTGTCGGTTACAAAGTGAAAAGTAGTACAACAATTAATAAATTAAAAACAAATATTAAAAACGGGGTAAATATAAGGGCACCGTGGCCATACAGAGGAATTTACTAACTTGCAAGGATTGCTAAGAAGAAGTCATATTCATTAATGGATTGAATAAATACGGTTAACATTAGCTAGATGACTAGCATGAGCAAACCTGACAGGATTCCTGAGGGGATTTCTGAGTCTCATTAGCAATAAATGTTTATAATGTTCATTGGTAATGTTAGGCAGCTAACTTGCATTTTCTGAGAGGATTTTGCAGCCATCATTGCACATATTTCGAATCCTTGTTTTCTAACCTGACAGGATTTATTCATAAATGAATAAGTGTATAATGTTATTTGGTAAAGCTAGCGAGCTAGCTAACAATTTCACGTTTAAACCACATTCATAAATGTTTTTTTTGTGCTCAGTTTTAACATTAGACAGCTACATACTGTATGCTAGCTTGCAAGGTTTCTGAGGAAAAGTCGTGTTCATAAATGGATTAGATAATTACGGTTAATATTAGCTAGATGACTAGCATGAGCTAATCTGATAGGATTCCTGAGTGGATTTCTGAGTCTCATTAGCATTGATGTGTATAACGTTTATTGGTAATGTTAAACAGCTAACTTACATTTTCTGAGAGGGCTTTGCAGCCATAATGGCACATAAGTATAATCTTTATTTTCTAACCTGACAGGATTCATTCATAAATGTGTATAATGTTCTTTGGTAAAGCTAGCGAGCTAGCTAACAATCTCACGTTTAAACCACGTTCATAAATGTCTTTTTGTGCTCAGTTTTAACATTAGACAGCTGCTAGCTTGCAATGTTTCTGAGGAAAAACCATGTTCATAAATGGATTGAATAATTACGGTTAACATTAGCTAGATGATTAGCATGAGCTAACTTGACAGGATTCCTGAGAGGATTTCTGAGTCTCATGAGCATTGATGTTTGTAACGTTTATTGGTAATGTTAAACAGCTAACGTACATTTTCGGAGAGGGCTTTGCAGCCGTAATTGCAAATATTTATAATCCTTATTTTCAAACCTGACAGGATTCATTCATAAATGTGTATAATGTTCTTTGGTAAAGCTAGCGAGCTAGCTAACAATTTCACATTCAAACCACATTCGTCATTGTTTATTGTCCTTGGTTTTATCATTAGAAAGCTTCGTGTGCTAGCTTGCAAGGTTTCTGAGGAAAAGTCATGTTCATAAATATTTTTAACTATTATTGTTG
Source organism: Synodontis membranacea (assembly GCA_025674565.1). Lineage (NCBI taxonomy): Eukaryota > Metazoa > Chordata > Actinopteri > Siluriformes > Mochokidae > Synodontis > Synodontis membranacea. The sequence continues at coordinate 32,478,348 of JAOVYU010000042.1, forward strand.
TCATTAGATAGATGGCTAACATAAGTACATAAGATAACATAACTTCATTTTAACATTAGACAGGTAGTTCGCTAACTTGGCACAGTTTCAAAGGGAAAGCCATGTTCCTAAATTTTAAGGGAATATTTTTAGTATTAAATCGATAACCTTAAGTGTCTTGACAGTGTTTCTCAGAAACAAAACAGGGACTAAAAAGAAGAACCAGTACAGCACAAAATGTCTTGTCTTTTTTTCATTTTCACAGGCTTGTCCTCAAGTCCTATTTCTCAAAAGGATCTATGTTTAAATATTCTTTTGTGCTTGTCTAGTCATATACTAAGTCTGATTTTTGTGTCTTCTCTTTGTGTGTCTGTTTCTGCAGGGCCCGAAGGCTGTAACCTGTTTATCTACCACCTGCCGCAGGAGTTTGGGGACGCCGAGCTCATGCAGATGTTTCTGCCCTTTGGCAACGTCATCTCTGCCAAAGTCTTCGTGGACCGGGCAACCAATCAGAGCAAGTGTTTTGGTGAGTACCCACAACACTCATCAAAAAAAAAAAAAAAAAAATGACAACCAGCCGTGAGGAGATAAAAGCGTTGTCATTTGGCACGATCCTTTTAGAAACCGTCTCATGCCCCACTTCCCTTGCCGTGATTAGTTTTTTTTTTCTTTCTCTCTTTATTTCCCATGTCTCTGCTAATCAATTTGCAATTAACGTTGGAAAAGTGGCGTCACAACTGAGTGAGCAGGTCCCCTGGATGCTGCTCATCAGTGAAGGTTTATGGGATATTAAAGCACAGAAGAAGCAAGTGCTGCAAGACAATTTCTCTGATACTAACTGACTGCTAACTTTCCTTATAGATATGCAGCCTTGAGAAAGAACCCCTACCTTTATTGCCATTCATTTCACTAAGTACTACACCTGGTATTCAAACCTGTGCTTTTTTTTTTATTTATTTTTTTTTTATTTTAACATTTCATAGCTCATTTATTCGATGTTGCACAGTGGTGCGAACAGGAGCCTGCTAAATAAATCCTGCATCTTTAGTTAAGACTCATCAGTGCATTGCATCTTGAAAATGAGGTTTACTATGATTTCTGTCCATATAAACAATAAGTTAACGTTTGTTGTATACTGTATGTTTTATATTTTTTGAGGGGGTTTAAATCTAGTTTCTGTGTGTTTTTCCGGAGCTACTTACAAATTAGATTAAGATGCTGTGAAATTAAATTTCTCTGTGTCCTGCAGCTTCTTTGCGCTCTGATTGAAACACACTAAACCAGTTTATTGAACGGTATGAGGCAAATCCACTTGTGAGAGATTAATGCAAATATATAGCTCTCCATTTAGCTTTGAATTACTCTTGCTCATAAAAATGAATATACATGAAAACTCAGGACTCTTTCAATCCAGGTTTTCGAGGTTAAAGTAAGCAATGAAGTAGTAACCGTCTTCTTAGAAGCAAGTTTTGTGTGTGTGTGTGTGTGTAAGTGCATTAATAGCAGAATAGCAAGTCAATTATTTGATTTTCACAGCTTTAAGGGAAGAATGCGAGCTCCAAAAAGCATCTCCTCTCCAAAGCGGACTGAGGTGTCTGCTGAATCATTTGGGGCATTGCGTTCTTTTAATCCACAGTGATTACTCACTCAATATTGACATTTAACACTGATCAAAACCTGCCTCTTTTAGCAGTATTTCAGTAGCCAAAAAGGAAAATGGATTTATAGGGGTCTGCTTAAATCACTCAGCTACACAAAAAAAATACACGTGTGCATCTCTGTGTCTGAAACAAACACAAAAAAAACAATATACTTAACTAATATAAGTATAAAAATCTGCAGTCAGTCTGCGGCATATTTAAAAATATCTCTAGAGCTTAAGATGTTGTGAAATTTCTTGGCCTACTGTAGGCCTTAGAGGAACAAAAAAAAAGGGATGGACAGAAATCGATGAAGTCCTCCTTTGCTGTTTCAACTTCGCCTGCTCATTTAAAGAATCTTTAATGTCTTGCCTTGAAGGAAGCAGCTATTGTAAAGTGCACAGCTTTCAATAAAACATGGCAGAAAGTTCAGCACTGACTGATTTACTTTGCTCAAGAGCTATATGATTTACCACTCTTCCATCCAGTCATCTTCTCTTTAGCTTTGTCACCTCACTCTGTGCTGGCTGCTGGCAGGGACAGGGCTCGTTTGGTGCGGCAGGAGAGAGGGAGATTTATGAAGGTGGATAGAAGTTGTCTGACAGGCCTGGCTCTTTTAAAAGGTTTGTAAAAGCTGTGCTCTTATCTCTGGCTGACCTGACAAAAGCATGGCCTCACCCACGAAATTAAATCGGAGCTGTAGCCAGGTGATTGAATCAGCTGGCGGGCAGCAAATTTGGCCAGTCAACCAGCGAAGAGGGTGATAAGAAAAGGGCAGGAGAGCCACAGGATCATTTTGCCTTGACATGTCTGTGATAAGTTAGAGCACCTGTAACGAGAATGTTAACAGGAGCAAAGAAGCTACGGCAACTCAGAGAGTCCAAACCACCAAAACTCAACCTTAGTATAGCAGTCTTCCCTCGATTACTGCCTTTGTTGGAGATGATGTATTGTCTACAAGGTGTTTTTTTTTTTTTTTTACATTATTTGTACAGTAATAACTCTAATAAGGATTTAGAGTTAAATTGTCACATGTTCAGTAACCTGCAGTCCCACTACGCTGTGGTTTCACAATGTTATGTAAGGAGCAAACAATCAGTGGTTTTTATGAAGCTATGTTTTCAGCAAATCCCAGGATTTATTTCCCTTATACTGTACCACAGCAGTTAACCAATTATTATTTTTTGTTATTTATTTAATAAATAACATCATACCATTTAAAATCTTTATAGAGATGCAAAGTTGTGCAGCATCTGCAGCAAGTTGTCACCTGTGTTACAGAATATGTAAGCAGCCATTCCTTTACTTGTCTTATTGTTTAAAAATTAATTATTTAATTAAAGAAGAAAAAAAAATAAACCCGCAAATTCTTTGTTAGGAAGGCTTTCCCATGTTGGAAAATGTAACAGCACAGTTTATCTCTATTACCTAGCTCTAACACTGGACACTCCTTCCAAAAATGTTACGTAAAACATCAGCTTATTACAGAAAATGTCACCATACTGTAGCATTGTTGTGGTTCTAGGAAATGAGCAGGCTTGTGATAACCCAGGAGGGTTTATTTTGCACTCAGTGGAAATTTTTATTTGTCTCACACTGACTTTTGTGACTTTTTTGTCTTTGTTCTTTTTTTTATTACTGCATTTATTATTTTTTATTCTATCATATTTTTCTTACGACCTCACAAGCTGCCTCTCAGGCAGAGCCGCGGCCAATCCGGGGTCCTAATGTGGACCCGGTCGCTGGGCAACGATCACATGGCCACAATCAAAGCGAACACGCTACACCTGAGAACCAAGCTTTTAAAGCCCGTGGCAAATGCAACTCAGTTGTAAACAACACATTAAGTTGTATCATGCCATGCTGTCGGTGGGTGTATGTTAAACAAACAAACAAACAAACAAACAAACAAACAAATAAATATTGTGAACTAAAGAGGGGAAAGCACAATTAGAAAATACTTTGATCTTAAAGAAAATGAAAAGATTATTTTGATTTAAATAAAAGAGAAAATATTGTTATTAAAAGGAAAAAGAGGAAGAAGATAATTAAAAAAAAAAAAAAAAACTTTGATTTAAAGAAAGTAGAAAAATATCATGAGTTAAAAAGGTATACTCCCTTACAAGCATGGTCATTCTCACACAACTACATCAGAGTGGATACCTCACTGTGATGATGTCAGTAGGCTGGCAGCCAGTGAGCTCTAGTTTGAATCCCATTCCACACATTTTGGTTCCACTCATTTACAGTCCTTCAGGGCCAACGGGTGAGGTTCCCCTTCCTTATTCCACCTTGGGTGCCTCCCCCGTAACATATACATTTGTTCGTACGTATATAAGCATATGTGAATCGTCCACTATACAAGTGTGATTGTTGTTGAATTATTTGTTATTATAGATACAGTAGTGTACTAGAACAAGCACAAACCCGTGATTTGCCTCACAGACTGCACTATTATCAGAGTTGCTGTTATTGAAAAGTAATCAGATTTCAACCTTGTGACCTTTTGAGAACTGAACAGTGCTGTGTGATATTATGTTATCAATAATATAAGTATGACAAACAAGCCCAAGTACTGTATGTGCAAACCACAGTTTTCTTTTGTACCAAAGAAACATGTGTAATTTTTAAATGGTTTGATCCCAGTATTTATTCTCTCTCTGTGTCCTTCTGTCCCTATTCAGGCTTTGTGAGTTTTGATAATCCATCCAGCGCTCAGGCTGCCATTCAGGCAATGAATGGTTTTCAGATTGGAATGAAGAGGCTCAAGGTCCAGCTGAAGCGGCCAAAAGATGCCAACCGCCCTTATTGATTGCACCAACATCCACATCCAGGTGAGAACCACCACGAGTGCTGTTCCCATCCACTTGTTTTGATGCAAATTTCATTTACCTATAAGGACATTGGGACATGCAAGAATAGTTATAAAATAGTTAATGTTTATAAATAAATAAATAATACATTTATTACGAATAAAAATTCTTAAGGGCATGTACCACTAGCAAAAATTGTGACTTCCCCAAGATATAAAAAGAACTCTCAATTCTAAATATGATTTATTTTTAATTCCTGTAACTCAATTAACTATGCATAACATAATATTGATTAGTTCATGCTTTTCAACCTTTGTTAAAGAGTTAATTTCCTAAAACATAATGTTATGTAGTCCATGTATAGACATATCCTTAAGACAGTTTGCTGACGTGTGCTAAAAAATGTCTTGGGTTTCTATTGGTTACTGTCATTATGTTTGTCTGCTGTATTCTCAAAATGTTTCCGTAGACTTTGAAGGAGCTATATAAATAATTTCACACACAGGTTGATATTAAAATGTAGACACGGGTTACTAAATAGTCTTAAAAAAAAAAAAAAAAAAAGACTTCGCTTGAGGGCATTTTTTTTCTAATATCACGAGTTGTTTTGGGTTTAATGTTAAATAAAATTTCTGTTTGTTCAGGTATTCATCTTAAAGTGCATTCTTCAGTAAGTGTACTGAAAATAGGGATGTAGTTATAAGGTTCTGGTGTATTTATTTATTTATTTTCTTTCCGTTTAACTGTGAAGTGACTGTATTGTGCTAGTAGGAACTTACACAGCTTTACACATCGCTTACTTGGTTTTGCTAACATTTGGAAGTAAATCATCTGTGTGTATTACTTAATCTGAAAAGCTGATGGGTGTAGTGCAGCAGGTGGTGGGATTCAGAGCAAGTGCATGCTGTAGTTACAGTATTGAGGTGTATCACATCATGGCAATGCACATTTGTTTTTATAAAAGTAAACTATGTGGGATTTAGGGACTGTTACCTGTAAGAACAAATCAGAATAAGCCCTTTTATATTTGGTGGTGCATAAGTTTGTGGCCTTATTTTAACTTTATTCGTAATTTTCTAAAGTAGAGTTAGTCTTCAAAGTAACCACTGCTAGATTACATTACATGCAATGGCAATGGACACCATCATGAAAGAAGGATTTGGGTTTTGAGGAAATGAATCTGTGCAGTTTCATGTATCCTTGAATCTTTTGAAATGTTAGTTAGAGCAAGTCTAAACAAGTGGAAATCCAATGGCACTATGTCCAGTGAGTAAAACTCACTGTGGTAAACTTCCCATCCAAGGCTTAAAATCATGCCTTTTGTTGCTTTTGCAATATGTGGCCTTGCGTGTCACGAAGGAGGATGATTTTCTTTTGTGAGTGGCCGCTGGATGATTGTAGTTCTATTGTAGTAGATTTTTTCACTTAATGATGCTAAGCTTTTGAGTGATATTTCTCTCTGAAAGTGCATGTGGAACCCACCTACCAACTTTCAGAATCGTTCCCATTGCCTTACAGATGCCTTAGAACCATAGAATGATCAATATTCAGACGTCTTGGAAGCTCTCGAGTTGATTGTGTTACATCTTCATCCTACAGTTTCGGCAGCTCGTCGTCTTTCATTTCCTTTGGTCAACCACTTCTTGGCATATCATCTAGCTCGAATTCATCTTTTCGAAACAGCGAACCAGTTCTTGATTGAAGAAATTCTGATTGCAAAATATTGATCTTGTTTAGCCTACTTGTCCACAACTATAAATTAAATATTAATATTCTGGACTATTCAGCTGTCCACCTCTATGTTAAGTGACCTTTTACCCATAAAAAAACATGTATGTGCATTTATTATACATACCTAAATGAATTAACAAAGTTGTTTATTGAGTGCTTGAATCTGATTGGTCAGAAAGTGTGCATTATTTTTGCATTATTTTTTGTGCATTATTTTATTTTCATATAACAGTATAAAATATTTGAATACAAAAAAGTTCTTCTATTTACGTGTATTTTACTTGACTGCCAAAAAAAAAACAAAACAAAAAAAAAACAACGAAATTCCTAATCCTATTAGGGTGTGGTACTGGGCCTTAAAATTTGCATAACATGTGGATGGAAACAGATGCACTGAAGCATTACTGACTGTTGTATTTATAATCGTTTGCTTCAAATTTTTACAAGAACCCAGATGTTCAGTCGTCATTTGAAAAAGAAAAAAAAAAAGAGAGGAGTAATTAAAGTTACAGCACTGAGACAGTTAAATGCATTAGAGCACCAGTTGCAGCGCAGACTCCCTGAAGAGAGCAGGTTTTCCATAGAGCTCGATAGACAGATGTCCTCAAATTAGAGCACTGGGAGGTTTGATCAGCACAATGGCCTACTCAGTAAGAATCTGGTGTCTTACATACAAAAGATACTTCCCACTTTAGTCAGCAGGGTGTGTGTGTGTGTGTGTGTGTGTGTGTGTGTGTGTGTTTTATCAGCAGGAACATGCAACTCCCTCCCGCGTGTCTTTTTTTTTTTTTTTCCCTCAGAAAACACACTGTCTAAAAAATGTCTCTTAATGTACGTTTGTCCCATCCGCTCACTCATTACAGTCTGTCTTACTCTGTATGTATGTTATTTGTCTTATTTGAACTTGCTAATAATAATATTAACATTTCTAATGTCTACCAGCACTATGTATCCTTAATGATCTGCCTGAAAAGTTCATAAGTGCTTCGGAAATGCTCATAACAATACCAAAGTGAAGGAAAAGAAATTCCATGGATTTGTTTTTCTTCTTTTGCCCCGAACCGGCGTGAAACCCAGGCAAGGCCAAACGTAGCTCGAGATGGCCGCCCTGTTGACTAGCTACATGTCTACGGTCAGGGGGAAACAGTTCCCACGGCTGTAAGTTCCCACTATGGTGTCATTTTCTTTTTGGATGACGTCATGTGTACTACTGTGATCGAGTGGCATGACGTGTTGTTGATCTTTTACTCTCTTTCTCTGTTTCTCTTGTGGCCATGTTTTGGATTTTTGTATTTATGGAGTGCAGTATTTTGTTTGCGCTGTCGGTAGCTGGTAGCTGGTGTTTGTAAATCTGCTGATTGGTTGGTTTTGATGGGGTGTGACCTTTTGCTGTTGTAATGTGAGTGCTGTGCTCTTGTTATTTTGCGTGTGAACTTGAGAATGTGTTGATATTTTGCTCTTTCTATCTCGCTTTTTTCCCTAACATGAGCTGTGACTCTATATTTTTGTTTGATGTTTTTTTCCCCTTCCTCTATGTACTTTTATGAAGGAGCTGAACTTTTTAATTGCTAACTCTCCCGGTGAACAATCATTACATCATGACACCATGTTTGTATTGCCAATTATTCTTCCCCCAGTGGTCGTGCAAAGGCAAATGTTAACTCCGGTCTCGTCTCTTCTTCCTCTCTGTGCTGTTTTTTTTTTTTTTTTTTTCATCGTATCTCCGTTTGAAGTGCTTCGCTGTGATTGTTTTGTTTGGCCAACACGGGGATTGCTTCCTGTTTACTTATTTATGAGCTTGCTAACCAATTACAGAATGATTGCAGAGCTGCAGGTGCTGCCATGGACCCACACATGGCGACTTCATCAAGTCAATTTCTCACATTCACACACATACACACACGCACACACAGAATAATGAGAAACCAAAAAAAAGTGACAAGTGGCTTTTCTTCTGATACATTTTTTAGCTCAGTTCAGCTCGGTGTAAATTGTAACTAGGGCTGGAATTCAAAATTTGTTAATAAAATTAAATTTTATTTGTAAAAAAATTAAAAAATGTTAAAAGTGTAAAAAGGAATGTTAGGATTTAGCACTCAATTAGCAAATTATATAGTATGGAGACAAATGTAAAAAATAATAAAGACACAACCGATTCCTTAATTATGAAAATTCATATAATAATGCCAATTGTACACATATTTTAATATAAAAAAAAAACAAAACAAAAAATTTTTACATATAGCTTAAAGTGCTGTTAAATCAAATAGTGAACACTAAATGATTAAAAAAAAAGTATAAAGTCATAGAAGGATAAAAAAAATAAGTGAAAACATGAAAAAAAAAAAAATAAGTAAAAAAAAAATCCAGACTGTTTTATTAAGCATATAAATGTGTTTCTTATGCATCTCTCTACTGGGAGTAAAAAAGAAAAAGAGTGCTATCAAGATGTGTCTATTTTTAATTTTTTTGCATTTCTACACTCTAGCCTCCTGCCTTTGAATTGCATCTATAATCAGATCTTTTTCACACATTGATGCCCTGCTTCTGTTTCTCTCTGCACACAGAATGCATGCTAGTCTTCTTTCTTTCTTCAGTCAAAACACTTTTAGCACTTTTAACAAACGGGTGTGTATTTGCCAGGGAAAAGAAGCGGAACGAAGAGATTTGGTGTGAGATATCTATGTTGAGAACAAGCCAAGCTTTGTGTTTCTCTTCTTGTTGTTGTTTTTTTTTCTTTTCTTTAATAGAAACTGAGATACACAGAGGTGTAGTTCCTTCATATGCCCCTTCAGAGATCTTATCAGAGTAAACTTAATTAGCAGTACAAATCCTAACACATTAATTAAAAGTTTTTTGATGAGTGAATTAAAAGAATAATAGAAATCTCACTCCAGAGCTGACCCAACACTAAGAAGACAAGTGGACTCGATCCATGCACCTAACAGAGTCAATGTGATTTTGTTTTTCCGTTGGGTTTGTCACCTGTCAATCTGTTTATACAATTTAGACACTCATTCTTCTTCAGTAAATCTGCTGTTTCCTGATCAGTACTGTAGAAGATCTGGAGTTTATACCGGGAAAACTGGGTGCAAGGCAGAAATGCATCACACCCATTCACCTAGGAGAAATTCAGCATATCCAAAATACCTATGAACATGTTATTAGGAAATGACAGGAAACCAAAGAAACAAAACTCCATATTGACTGTTGCCTGTTCGGGATTGAACCGGAAAGCCCTGGAGCTGTAAGCTGGCAATGCTACCTGCCCTGCCATGACTACCCCAGTTTTAAACGACTTCACTGAATTGTACTATAGTTTTATAACAAAACGGCAAAATGTATTTTAATGTAAAACACAGAAGTTTTTTTTTTTTTTTGGGTGGTATACTGATCATTTGCCACATTCTTTTTAAAGCTGAAAACTTCAGCTTTATTATTGAGTTTTCTATAACAGCAGCTCTGAAAGTATTTCTGGCTTTATATTAATATGCAAGGTTTGTGGACACCTGAGCATTATACTGTACCTGTATGTGGTTCTTCCCCAAACTGTTACTGCATGACAGTGCAGCTGTGCACAAAGCAAACTCTATGAAGACAAAGTCTGACAAGGCTGGAACAGAAGAACTCATTGTCCTGTTCAAATCCCTGACCCCAGCCGTCTCACTCAATATCAATGTCTAACCTAACTAATGCTCTTGTGGCTGAATGGACAGATCCTAGCAGCCTTGCTTCAGAAATCTAGAGAAAAGCCTTCCCAGAAGAGTGAAGATTATAATAACAACAAAGAAGGAGTAAACCTCTTACAGGATGTTCAAAAGCACATGTGGGTGCTATGGACAGGTATCCACGAAGAATTGGCCATATACGAGTTTGCCATTTCTCTGTAATATGACAAGCTGTATACGATTTGTCTTATTAATGTTGAGAGAGAGAGAGAGAGAGAGAGAGAGAGAGAGAAGACTGGCTGGTACAGCAAACCACAAACAACTGTTTGTAGCTGTTGAAACTAACCTTTGAAAAACTAACAATGTACTGTATGTTAGTCCATATTAAACCTAACCAGGACCACTGCTAGTGAGCGAAATTACTTTGAGGTGGAAACATGTAGCACTGGTGGTGAAAATGTAATTATTAATAGAATGTGAATAAAGGTATAGGCACCTGCCTGTTGTTGCCCTTGACATGTTTTTTGTTGTTCATGTTTTTTTTTTTTTTTTTCTATTTTTCTGAAACAGCAATTTCAAGAAAATTACATTCAGTGTAATTATTATAAACAAGAATAGGTTTTATTCTACAGAAAAAAAACCTCATCAATCTAAATTTTCTTAAAAGTGGTCTATGTAGGTTTTTAGGGGATCTATTAGCAGAAATGGAATATACTGTTTATAAGTGTGTTTTCATTAGAGTATAGTTATCTGTAAGCTTAGAATGAGACCTGAATATCTACTTATGAAGCACTGTTAATTTTGACAGCAAAATTTTTTTTATTTTTTTTTTATTTTTGTCTTTTGAAGAAAATGTCATTTAGTTTTAGTCATAATTTAGTCATCTAAATTGTTTTAGTTTTAGTCTAGTTTTAGTCGACTACAAATCATAGGATTTTAGTCGACTAAATCTACAATAGTTTTAGTTGGCTAAAATATAAAGTGTAAATGGTAATCCATGTTTTAAGTTCCCTTGTATTTCTGAAGATGAAATAAAAATGTTATCAATTTGTTATGGAATGGTATTAAGGTTTAAATATGCAATAAACATTGGCATAGATTTTACTCATTCTGTTTGAACCAGCTGCATATGACTTTCCTTATTTAATAAAATAGCAAATGAAAGTAGCAGTGCAGAACCAAACAGTACAAAGATTAGAGATAACAAAATAAGAAAAACAAGAAATAACATTTTTATCTTTATTTCAACTGTTGAAACTCTGAGTTTCAAAGAAAAAGTGCAAAGAAAATGGCATCAGGGATCATGCTCTGTCTGAACATTTACATTCTCAAATAATAAAATAAATTAAAAATAATAAAATAAATTTCTCTAGGTATCTTTTAGACATTTCAGTTGAAAAATCTCAAATATATTAAAAAAAAAAAAAAAAAGACCTAGAATGCCATCAGGGAAATAGAGCAAAAAAAAGTCTCCAAAGATTATATCTGAAAGACTGTCATAGGAAGCGCAACCATTGTATTTCAGGAACTCGACTCCTGGCTCAATCGACTAGTCGACTAGACTAACTCAAGTCGTCCCGCTTCAACAAACTAAAGTAGTTCTGATTGGATCTCGTTGTTGTGACGTTAGCATGTCATTGGCTTTGTTTTATTTCTCCCGGTCTGAGGGGGCGCTAGCGGGGGTTTTCACCGCCACAGAGAATAAAAGAAGAAGTGGCAGCAGCAGCTAAGCTAAAAACAATAGCATTGGTTCTTGCTATCGAGACAAACCCTCGTACGGAAGTTTATACTTCTCATTGCGGGTTTCTTTTTCTGATTCCCTTTTTTCCTGATCCTCCTTTAGGAGTTCGTTACATCGTCTTTGGCAAATGTTGTAGTCTCGTTTTTATTGGTTGACGAAAATGTCAATAACTTTCGTCATAGTTCTAGTCTTTGAGCATATTTTTTATTTAGTTATCTTCTTGGTTTCGTCAGAGAAAAAAAGGTTGTTGACTAAAACTATGATGAAAATTTTTTGTCAACGAAATTAACACTCTTATGGAGTGGATCTACTTCTATGGAGCCGCCGTATCGTGCAGTTACAGTAGCCCAGAGCATACAAACGTCTACAGAGAGCCCAAGTGGCAGAGTGAATATGGAAGGAATCCCTGGAATGAAGACAAAGAAGAAGAAAAGAAGACAAAGAAAAAGAAAGAAGAGGATTCAGTGTTTGCTGGGGCTGGCTTACAAGATAGAGAACCCAAATTTTGAAAAATGGAGGCTCTTACTTATTATTTAGAATGGGATAGAGCAAGGGAGTGTGAAAGTAAGTACTTGGAAGTACTGTACGTTACAGGAAAGGAAAGGTATTCAGTTGGTTGCAATCTGCCAAATCCTACATAGTGGACCTTTAAAATTCACTGCAAGGCATTGGATTGGATCATCTGACTAAAACCTGTCTGTGTACTTCAACTTCAATCATCTCCCATCACACTGTCTTCACGTTGTGTTCATCTGTTTGGTTGTGTGTCTCTCCTGCTGCCCTGCTGTCTGTTTCATTATTTTTAGATAATGGCAGTTTAACTGGTGTTAAGTACAGAGACATTCACGGTATTATGATGTGAAAAACACATCTACAAAGTGTATTTTCTTTATATTATCAAAGCTTGACCATCTGTGGTTGGGTTTATATACGTATATACTGTATCATATCCAAAGTCTTTCACTTTATATGTTGTGAATGTGTTTCTAAGTGTTGGCTGCAGATGTTGGTGTATAGCGCTGGCAGATCTTCACTTAAGCTTGTGTGTGTGTGTGTGTGTGTGTGTATATATA
>JAOVYU010000042.1:32675558-32686735 GCA_025674565.1 Synodontis membranacea
GCTCCACCAAATATTCGCGAATTTCACACATCCGCGCCGGGGTCTGGAACCTAACCCCGCGAATGTGTGAGGTATTAATGTAGTGCTATTTATATAGTACTATTCCAAAACTTTTGACTAAAGTTAACCTGTTGGGTTAAAAAGTTTGCAAGTGTGATGTTATAGGAAAATAATCAACAACATGGTAACACGATTCTGCTCTGCCAAAAAGCCGAGTTATTTCATTCCTTTTATACCGTACTGCATGATAGCAATTTGTCAGCGATTACAATTTTTCATTAATTTAAGGACAACATGCTTTTATGGATACTTTTTACTCGCAAATATGTGTTTATGTCTAATGTTGTGGAACAAACACGTTAGCTATTGTTACGTTATAGCAGCTTTGATTAGTTGTTCGATCACTTGTCTTGTTTGCTCTCTTTCTTGAAATTAATAAGAAGAAATATACAGCTTCTCAAACCACAAAATTTTTTTTTTTTAAATATATAAAATATATCTTTTTTTCTGTTCATATAGAGCAATCTCAAAACAAGTCCCTGCGTACAATAAGCTGCTACTATACAGAAATGATCATATTAGAATGTGCGCATTAAAATAAACCTTACAGCCAGAACTACTGCTGCTATAGAGGTTTAATCGACAACTTCTTACCAACCAGAAGCGAGCATTCAATTATAAGTTGACCTGATGGCTAAGCTGTAAATTTGCAGAATAACAGAGTATAGGATTGGATTCACTGGGTGAAATGAAACCACTGACCATTAACAAACACAGCAAAGCGGAGGAAGTCCAGATAGCGCTCTCCGCCGCAGGGGTTCCAGCCGATGTCAGGGTAGCCTTTAGACAACAGCATTGGGCACATCTGCAGGCCACATCCAGCCAGATATGTCACCACCTAATAGAGCAGATTAAAACCGTGAGCATTTCATTAATATATATAGATTTTTTTTACCTGTGCAATTCCCATACTACATGCACAATTATCATACCATCTCCAGGTCTTGCTCCTGCAGCGCTAAAGCCAGCTCGTTGTTGTCGATACAGGAAGCTGCAGCTACATCCAGGGGTGTAGATCCGCGCATTCCTGAACACATAGCCAGCTTTCAGGCATGGATCTCACATTGTATATATACATTATATATGTGTGTGTGTTTATTATTCATTTCATAGACAGCCTTACCCAGGCCGATGCCACTGTTCTGAAGCAGGTACGAAAGATGGTCAAACATGGCGCGTTGGTTCTGACGACTGATGCGACAGAAATAACACAGGAATCGGCAGCAGTTTGTCACCATTTGGGGGAATCTAATCTCCTTTTAGAAAGAATCATGAGTAGGTTAAAAACTGTTCTGTAGTCAAGACATGTGCATTGGGCAAATACAAAAAAAAAAATCTCAGTATTGTTCCATTCAGCCACCTTTGAGTCTCCGCCACCTCCAAGCACATTGACCATGACCTCCATAACAGTCTCATGCATGCCAAGAGCCCTCATTAGATTGGGGTGTTGATAGAACACCCTATTGTTCATGATGTTACTGTGCGGGGAAAAAAAAAAAAAAAAAAGAAAGCATGGACTTCAGTTCTGAGGACAAACATGAGCAGTAGAACATACTGTATCTCGAGAGAACTGACAGATTTATGAAATGTCACGGTTTCAACGGCGTGTTATTTACCCGATGCTTTGAATCATGAGCCTCTCCTCTTCAGGACCCATCTGAACAATGAGAAGGGAGCGAATCTGGCCCAGGCACTCTAGCAGGTCCATGGTGTCCTGCACGGACACGGCATTGATGGCGTAGGCTTTGGGCAGAGCTCGAATCAACTCACCCAGAGAGTCGTACTGCCGGTGCAGCAAGCTGAACATCATTCGCACTAGCTCTGGGTTTTGGATGAATGACTCCTGAGCCCAGTGGATCATTGTGTGAGAGATCAGCTCCTGTAATGTGCCTGAAATAAAGGAAATATTATAGATAATGTTCTGTATAATAGTATATTATAGTATAGACAATGGATGTATGGATGTTTCTTAGAGACAGAGAAGCACAACAAATTTGTTACTCACTGGGTTTAGGCTCTTCGTCAAGCTCAGGCTCTTTTTCTTCTTGCTGCTTACGCAAGTTCTTAACTCTTTCCACCAACTTGAGCAGTCTTAATTTAAGCGATATGTCCACCTCTTCCTCCTCCTCCTCCTCTTCCAGGTGTACACCTGAAATTGAGATACTGTAATAACTCTTTCTGTCATTTTCTTAAATATATTTGTATCTTTTTTTGGTAAAAAAAAAAAATGTAATCAAAAAAGTCAAGGGACAAACAATATGGTGTAAAATATAACAGTTCATAGAAATCCGTCGACATGTCCATAAATTTCTCATGATATGTTGTGATAATCATCCCAATTGCTCAACGAGGACAATCTAGGGTCCGTTTAAGACTCACCACAGTGATTCAGGATGTCACGGTGGAAATCCTGTAGATGTTCTTGCATTTCCTCGGGCACTGGACAATCCTCCTCCTCAGGACTGTGTTTAAAGTTAGTCAGCATGATAACCTGGGCAAAGCAAAGTGTTGGTTGTACCTGGTCATGCAGGGGACTGAGTGCAATGTGATGGTTGTTCTGAGATGTGAGGGTAGTGTGTACCTGCTCTTGCGGAGGAGACCGGAACTCTCGGGTCCTCCGGGCCGTCTCAGCAGCGCTCATGGTGAAAGCTCTCATGAGCTGATTGTAGCGTTCGCGTTGGTTGGTCTGGATGTTCTCCACAAATGTATCAGAGAAAGCAACAATGGCTTCCACACGGTGCCTCAGCTCGCAGTCACAGAAATACTGCAGCAAGGTGCACATCTGAGAGAGAGAGCGAGAGAGACAGAGAATAAGTGACAAGAGAAAGTGATGTTCCTGGATAAAGCATGTTAACTAGAAATGGCAAGTGAATTGTAATTTATTGCCAACTTAACAGTGCTTAAATACAGAAGCTACACAGAATGTATTGGGGCTGTTGAGGTACAAAAAAAACAAATGAATTTAATTGTAAAAATGTAAAACATTCAATTGCATCTGAGTATTAATTTACTTATTATGTCATATGGTCACACAGCAAACATTAGCAGTACAGCTGTTTCGGTAGCATCTGTAATAGTAGTAGTAGTAGACTGACCTGCAGTTTGACTGACTCAGGAAGTTTCATTTGCAGCAGCCCTTCCTCAGGTGCCTCCTCCTCTTCCTCTTGTCCCACTTCCTGTCCTTCCTCTGCCTCCTTCTCCTCCTCCGCCTTTTCCCCATCCACTTTTTGTCCTTCCTGATGCTCCTCCTCTGCCTTCTCCATCTCCTTTCCCTCCTCCGCTTCTTCCTTCTCGAGGACTTGGAGCTCCTCATCCTCTTCCTCTTCTCCTACTCCTTCGTCCAGTTGCTCCGCCTCTCCCTCCTCGGCCTCCTCTTTCTCTTTGGTTTCCTCTCCTTGCTCTTCTTCTGCCTCCCCCTTTCCTTCCTTGTCTGAAGCTTTCTCTTTGGCTGAGCTGAAAACATTGGGGTCGATCATCTTAAGGATGTGCTTGGCATCCTCATTGTTGAAGATGCCCATGATGAGGAGAGTGCTGATGAGTTTAAGGATGGGGACAAAGTGGAATTCGACACTGCCTCCTACTGGATCACGTATGGCCTGACTTCCATCCATTACAGCCTCAGTTAGCATGCTCAGAGACTTGGTCTTTAGTTCCTATAGGAGTTCATATAACAGCACATTGTATAATACCATATTAGACATTTATTTAGGTCTTAAGTGAAGCATTTAAATAGATACATTACAACCAAACAGCGTTCAACCAAATACAGATATTCAACTTTATGATTCCTGGTACACTCGTACTGTGTCATTCAATGGCAATTTCTCATACATTAGAGCTGTCTGAGACAGTAACACTCCCAGATGCAGTAGCAGAGGGAAAAAACGCACCTGCAGAGGGAAGACTGGGCTCAGAGTGTACAGGTCTGCATTGGTGCCAACAAAGTTAATAGATGAGAAGTGGAGTTTGGGCCTGAGGCAGGTGGTCAGACCCACACCAGGCAGATCATGGGCTTTTTCAGCATCTGGGTACAGCGTGATACTGAGCGTCTCCTCTGTCATTGGCACGATAAACTCGCGGTTAGTACCCAGACGGTTGCGCTTAGCCGACTCTAAATGGATGCTGATGAGCAGGTCGTAGTAGCCGATACGCAGTGGCCCAGGCAGGTACGTGTTCTCGATGGCGTAGAAAAGCTGTGACTCATCCACATGGCTGCAGAGAGCATGGGCCACGCGGTTGTTGCCCAAAGCACACACAGCACAGTACAGCATCAGAGTGTGGTGGTGGAACTTCAACAGGTCTTGGTGTTCTGACAACTCCAGGACGTCAATACATCTGAGCAGTAAAAATACAGACAATAAAAACGAATATCCTCTAGGCCAACACAAAAACAAATACAAGCATTGATTACATGACTGTCGACTAAGGAACTGTAAGATAATATCCTGTCCATTTTTTTTTTCTTTGTCAAATAATTTTCTTATTTCTGTAAAATGTAGTAGACCTCTTCTCCATATGACCCATAGCATAGCACTCTGACCTGTATACTGTAGCATAACATATCCTCTATACGTGCTATAATGCCTGACTTTGTCCTGTTTAGGATAACGTATCTTCTGAATATGTCACTCTTGTCCTTGTTGATCTTTTCTCTAATTGCGTTAATTCCTTGTTTCAGAAACATTACTCATGCAACCTTGAATGATCTTTTCACTATAAATGCCTTAATACACTGACAATGAGCATTAAACATACTAGCCAAATATTAATTGGTTAAAATTGTTTTTTTTTTTAATTCCAAATGAACAAAAAGTTTCTTGATGGAAAAGAGCTGCAGTAGGTTTCCCTGACCATCCTGTTACAGTAATACTTAACAACTGCATCAGTTCACAGGGAATTTGTACTCGTATGTCACATATCAGCTCCGATACGTCATCACAACCCAACTAAAGGCTGGCATCAGCCGCAGCCAATCAGCACAGAATGTGAAAAACCATAATACTGTATAATACAGCAATCAGAAGATAAAAGAAGAATGATAAAGCAATATTTTTTTTTTCCCTTATGAAAATGATTTTGTCACTGTTGTAGTTGTTGTTCCTCAAGTTTGATGGAAAGCTAGTCAGTGAGAGTTAAATGATTTATCCTCACTGTGGAATTTGTACTGTTAATCAGTTGCGATTCCTTTCAAGAGGTTTTGATCCCTAGTTCAGTGTGTTTATGTGAAATATTGCACACCGGACCTACAGTACTTTTATCACTTCATGTATGTCATTGACAGATTTGTGTCTTTTAACAAATGGACATGACAGTTTTGCTCTCTAAACTGTATTTTAGTTAATAGCTAGAGTTATTGATAGGCTTGTAACAATATAGCATGCGTCGATACACGATGACACAAATTTATGACATTTCAAATTGATGGAAATATAAAATGAACTTAGTTTTTCCTAACTGTTATTGCATTTTTAGACAGCAAAGAGTGCAATAATGTACAATAACAGGAATAAATGTGACGTCACCATAGGTGAAAGTAACATAGCTGTATTGCCATGAGAAACAGACATAAAATGGGAAAGAGCTGTTTTGCAATTAACATTACAAATAGATTCTGTGCAATCTTTATTTAGACTGCTGAAATTAAAGAAAAGAGAAGCAATGTGTTTTATGTTGGAGCTTTTTTAATAATTAAAAAAAACATGCAGTATTAGCTTTTTTATTTTAATCATTTTCGATAATAATTTGTATTTTACTGAAAACATTCACAAATGTTTGTAAGTAATTATCGTTGGTTATTAAGAAAATGAAACAACGGGTTACATTTTTAATTTAACAAAAGGAATATTTAAGTTGACAAAGAATAAAATAATATTTAAGTTGATGGACAATAAAAGTTGCTGTATTTGGTAATACAAATTTCTTTTAATTTTCTTTCTTTTTTTTTATCATGGCAAAATTGAATCATGAACTGGGTGAATCATCACATGCCTAGTTATCGGGCTAGCTTACTACCAAAGCTGAACGCAGCAACCCTTTTACCTTTAAACCAGATCTTATATTTTAGGTGACTAGTTTATTCGGTAACTTATGTGCTGTTTATAATTTCACAGAATGAGCACTGGTACTATTTAAATATACTGATAAGTGTACTTTGGATGCAGATTCTCATTGAATGTGTATCGACTTGGTACTCGCAGCCATACAATTAATCTGTGCAGTGGAGAAGGACAACCCAAATTATGAAATATTGTTTCGTGAGTATCTTGTAATAGCATTTAGCAGCATTAAAGAATGAAACAGGAAAAAAAAATATGTAACATTAAATTTGGCAACACTTTACATTTTAATGATCCAAGTTAACAAAGTATTTACATTCAGTTTAGTATCTAAATCATAAATGGCATGGTTAGTTTAGGATCAGGCTTATTTCTCTGACCTGTTCTCCTCAGGGATGTGCAGTGCCATCATGGTGAGTGGCTCAGTGCATTCTACCATCCAGCCATGCCTCTCGTTCACTTTACCCACATCAGGCTTCAAGAAGTGATCTGGGACTCGACTCCATATAACCGGTGTGAGCATCTCCACATTCAGACGAGGAGGACACTGAGGCACGGAGTTCTTCCTTTCACTGCGAAAAATGGCCGCTGACAGAGGCATAATGTTCTAACAGAGAAAGAGAGGCCAAGTCAGGAAAAGAGCATAAGAACATAAGTGCATTACATCGATGAAGTTCTTCAAAAACACAGGCTATTTTGAAATGCCTAGCAAAACCAAGCCAAGTGAACTGACTCGTGTAATCGTGATTATGTGTTCAGCAGGTTCGAAAGTTCAGTGGAGAGTAAAGAACTGATGGATCAACTTGAATAAGAGGAGAGTGGAAAAAGATCTTTTTTCGTGTGTGTGCACTAAATAACCAGTGCATTATATAACACAAGCGTAAAGAGATAATGGAGAGGACAGTAACTGAGAATTGTACTAAAGGCAGTGCTAGAGAAACAGAGAGAGGAAGAGAATGAGGAAAAGGTCTAACCTTTAGCTTTCCTAGCTCAAACTGAAGCATGTTCTGGCTGTAGGGCTGAACGAACACGGCAGGGAAAAGCTTGGTGTTGGGCTCCACCTTAGAGAAAAACACATTATAAAGTATGTCATTATGGAATAACACAATTCTTTGTCAATGAGCACTGTTCCTGTGTGAAGTGGAAATATTTTTAGGCTACTTTTACTGTTATGGAAACCTAGAGAATGAGAATTGGATGTCCTGAAAATATTAGCACAGTCCTGAAAACCCCAGGCATATGGAACATCTGAGGAAATTCTAAAAGAGGAGAACATTTGCTTAATATGTTCATCTGCATTTTAGCTTAATATTACAGGTGAACTGCAATGCTAATCTTACTGTATGCTAGCTGTCCTTACTGTTGAGTATCTACAATTTTTTTCCCTCTTTCGGCTGCTCCCGTTAGGGGTCCACATGTTCGATTTGGCAAGAGCTTTTTATGCCGGATGCCTTTCCTGATGCAACCTTCCCCATTTATCCAGGCTTGGGACCAACACGCAGGAATACACTACAGAGTGCACCCCCTTGTGGCTGGGCCTTTTACAGCACCCGGTATTCCCTGGCTGTCTATCATCCAAGTACTAACCAGGCCCGACCCTGTTTAGCTTCTGAGAACAGGTGAGGTCGGGCATTCTCGGGGCGGAGTGGCTGCACGTTGTTTGTCTAAAATACATTATTGAAATTGCCCCAAAAATGATATACTGAAAAGAGTGGGAACTTTTCAGTTATCTAGGTCATTTTAAAATGTCTAGTAGTGTTAAATCATTGTAGTCCCTTACTCCTAGACAATATTACGGTTTATTCACCTGAAGTCACATACGTCACATATAACGTTAGATGGAAATACAATGAAAACTTAAACACTTGCACTCTCAGACTTCAAAAGAAATATATAAGCCCATCTGACCTGGTAAAAGGTGTTGATTTCCTTCCCATTGGCCATGAAAGTCATAAGCCCGGTGTCCAAGTCAACCAAACAGCCAACTACCAGATCCTCCTGGCTGAAGCGCTGCTGAGAACCGCTGATTAAGTCGCCTCCCCACACCATGTAGCAGTTGCTCCTTTTCATGCTGATGTTACAGTCATGAACATATTCATAAACAGCAAATAGCACGAAGCCAAAGTAACCTGACAGAATATTTCTTGAGTCCAACATTGAATTCTATGACGTCGACGTTGCTCGCTGATTCTTTGCGAAAGATCTTTGGCTATCAAGACATTCGCGGGACTTTTTATAGCAAACATCGTTTATTGCAAAAGGACAGCTTTTTAAAATCAACATGAGTGGAGAAACATGACAAACTCGCTCAATGGACCCGATGCTCGTCAAGTCATGATTTAAAAATGGTATTGCAAGGTAGAAAAGGTTGACGTTGGCATTATTTCTCCTTATTTGGTTTGTGATTATAATACTGTAAGTGCCTGCCAAATCTGTTTTTTTTGTTGTTGTTTTTTGGGGTTTTTTTGGATCTGTTTCTGATGCCAAAAAGCCCCTGTTGAAAGCTCAAAACATCTGATATCAATCCTCACCTGTCATGAATGTTGCCCTTGTCATCACCTACAGTCACTGTAACAGTGCGAACTTTGAAGAGGTCAAAGTTGGGATCGAACTGGTGGTAGTCAGGGGTGACCCAGCCAACCCAAACGCCACCAGGTTCTTGACCAGCAAAGATCCGCACTGAGTAATAATACTAGAGAAAGAGAGAGAGAGAGAGAGAGAGAGAGAGAGAGAGAGGTTTAAAGACGTCCCTTCGGAAGTCCCATTTTTCTACACGCTTTTATTTAGTCTTAGTGCTCTCCGGCCAAAATTTCTTTCACTTTCACTAAAATAATTCAACCAAACAAATAAAGTTTCACTGCTGAAAAGTATTCTCAAATATTGCATTCTTTTAAACCTGAACAGAACAGAAGTGTTTGAAAGGCTCACAGTCGTGGTACTGAGAATGATCTCAGGGTCATCACGGTCATCCGGCACTACGTCCTTTACCAAGCGTGGCAGAACAGGGGGAGGAGGAGGAGGAGCGCTCAAGGCTGCTTTCTTAGCTTTAAACAGGAAACTGCGAATGAAGGAAAGGCAATCAGATATGAACCCAAAGAGGTTCTTTTGAGAAACTTCCACAGTTTCATACACAATGTCAAGAAGAGATTTTGCTTCCTACACTATAAGGAGAAAAGTTAGTGGACACTTGACTACGACACCAGTATGTGGTCCTTCTCCAAACTGTTGCCACAAAGTTGGAAGCACACAATTGTTTAGGATGTTGTTGTATGCTGTATCATTACAATTTCCCTTCACTGGGATTAAGAGGCCCAAACCTGTTCCAGCATGACTATGATCCTGTGCACAATGGGACGAGCTCAATGAAGACATGGTACGCTGAGGTTGGTGTGAAAGAACATGAGTGGTTCCACACAGAGCCCTTAGTTTGACCCCACTGAACACCTTCGTGATGAACTGAAATGCCGACTGCACACCAGGCCTCCTCACCCACGACCATCACTCACACTCGTGGTGAATGGACACAAATTCCCACAGATGTGCTCCAAAATCTAGTGGAACGCCTTCCCAGAAAAACGGAGCTTATTATAACAGCGAAGGGACTAAATCTGAACTGGGATGTTTACCAAAGCACATACTGTATGAGTGTTATTGTCAGGTGAACACAAACTTTTGTCCATAGAGTGTAGATTGTATCTAATTCACCAATCACACATTTGTTTTAATTTACCGTAATGAAGTTCCACACTGTGAATTATAATCAGGTAAACCATACAACTTGCTGTCCAGGTATGTCTTGGGTACATGTCTTAGATAACGCAAAGGTCTAAAGGTGGTTCTAGATGTGTTAATCTGGACTCCGATGCTGACATTTTTTTAAGCATTTTTGAATTGAAAAATAAAAAAAAAAAGAGTCTATGACAGTAAGACGATGACAAATAATAATAAATCAATTAGAGATGCCTTAAGACTATTAATCAGTAAGAAAGAACAGGTGCAACGATTGTTAGAAAGAACAGCAGTGGACAACTGCAGAATGCTTTCAGTCATGAAACTGAAGACTGTACTAAAGACAAAAAAAAAAAAAAAGCCAATGAAAAAGAAAACACTTGCAGGAAGCTTGCAATCTTCAACCGCAAATAACACCTGGTGCTACAAATAATCATGTACGTACAAAATCATATGAAATGAATAATCATAATCTTTCATTTCATATCCAAATTTCTGTAGTGTTAAAAATCGAGCCGCTGTGTAAGAGCGCCCTCTGTATCATGCATCGATCCTTACCCTTTCTTTTTGCCTTTTTCAGAGGCAGTGTCCTTGTCATTCTCTTTGACACCAGGTATGTCTCTGGGCACAGACGGCTCCTTCTCTTTCTCCTCCTGCTCCTTCTTGCTGGCTGACTTCTTCAGCACTTCGTAATCAGAGTCCGGATCCACCTCCAACACTTCGTCCTCCGGGATGGTGAGGGTTCGAGTGAGGGGTGTGGTGCCGGCCTGCACTTTGAAAGTCTCGTGGAACTCGATAGGCAAGCTTAGCCTCAAGAACAGCATGTCTGTGTTGGCATTCTGGGACCCGAAGGTCTTGTGGGTGAGTTTGAGACAGGGGGCACTGTCCACTGTGCCATCCACACAGGACACCTGTACAATTAAGAAAAAAAATAAAAAAATCAGCATGTAAACTATCTAACTAACTAGCTAAATAAATAAATAAAAACATTTATACCCTGCTCCAGTGTACAGTAATATAAGTATAAACAACTTTAACATACACACATT
The DNA here is from genome assembly GCA_025674565.1 of Synodontis membranacea. NCBI lineage: Eukaryota > Metazoa > Chordata > Actinopteri > Siluriformes > Mochokidae > Synodontis > Synodontis membranacea. The sequence goes on from JAOVYU010000042.1 coordinate 32,686,453, forward strand.
TGAATGGCTTCAGTAAAGGAGATTGTCCCTGAGATGCTCTTACTGAATACTGTATAATTCTAATCAAATATGCCCCAGGTATTTTGCCTCAAACTCTTTAGAAATTTTACTGGATTTAGGCAAAAAATTTAATAGACATGATAGCTTTATTAAGCCCCCTCATGACCCCTTCTAATAATTCATTCCCTCATTTATTCCTTCCTTTCTTTTAGTTCAATTGTGGCCAGGCTTTAAAAATAAAGAAAGAAAGAAAGAAAGAAAGAAAGAAAGAAAGAAAGAAAGA
>JAOVYU010000042.1:32799701-32815308 GCA_025674565.1 Synodontis membranacea
AGTATAATAGTATATCAATAGTCAAAAGTTACAAAAATATTATACTCTGTTACCTCTAAGCAAATGTAATTTTCCTTTGGCTTCTAAAACACATTGGTGGGTAGATGTTAGATTTAAGTCACATGCCAGGACATAACCAAAAACTATGTGGTGTAGCTAATTTGATCGGCAAGCTGTGAAAACATGTCCATTGTCCTCTGGTGTCTAGCACAAACACTGTCATGGATCTGACACTGACACTGCAGGAGAACAGTAAAATCATGCCTTTGTAAATATGGCATTTTATTGAAAGGTAGTGGTTAGAGCTGCGACATCAGTATAAAGCAATAAAAAAAATAATAAAACAGAAGACATTTATCAACATGTTGGCTTTCAAATATTGTTCCTACAGAGGTGGAGAAAATTATAAGGTGACTAATGTGTGTGTCTGAACACATAACTTGCTACTACACAACTACAGGTGTAGGAGTGCAGGATACTGGATGTTCTTACCTGCTTTAAGTCTTTTCTTTTCTTTTTTTTTAGTGGTAAGTGTTTGTTGTGTTTAATTTTCAGTAGTAGCCTTAATTTGTTTTTTTTCTGAATGAGGAAAATGCTTTCAGCAATAAGTGCTGCGTACACGACAGATAACTGTCATTTTCAGCTTCTTACTGCTTGCCTGCCTTTTAGAGTGTCATCACTGGAGTTGCTCTTTAAAATTTCATTGCCCGTTTTTTTTTGTCACATGCCCGCCCATGTCTGTGGGTTATACAGGGCAGCCTCTGTCCCCTGGACAGCCATTCGCCGCAGCATGATCGCCTTTATGCTGCATGCCCAATTCAATTTGCAACACCTTACAATTTACATAGAGAGAAAAAAAAAAAGAGCATATTGAATTTATAGAATTCAAATGCCTGCGTTGGTTCCATGTGATTGAATTGGGTTATATTAACACGACTTTAGTACTAGAGTTTTCACCAGTGCCAACTTTCCTGTCTGATTTCATGTGTCGCTGAATGTCTGTCATTTCATTCGTGTTTGCGTTAAGTTTAGGATATGCAAGGAAATCCCATTCGAAGGATATACGTGTTAATGATATTGTAGCATTTTCTCACACGCCAGAACACAGTGGAGGCAGACAAGATTGCTCTTTTGCTACCCAGGGAATGGCTGGGAGTAGTTTATTAAACCACAACCAGGAAAACAGGCACGGGACCACATACACACATCAGAGTGCATATCAGAGTGCATAACGAAAAGGCCCGAACCTGGCCGAGGCCACTAAATTGGCTCAACTGAGCCAGGAGGGTGAACACCAGAGCCCCGTCCCCCCCTGGCATAGACTCCCATATAACCGGGAAGTAGGGGATGAGTAGGGTCCTAGCCATCACCCCGCCCACTGTTACAATATTTTTATATAAACGGTGCGTAATGGGTTTTTTTTTTTTTTTCCTTAAATCTGACTGACCTAGGGTTAAATTCCATTTTTTTTCCTTTCAATTTATGTACATTAAAATATTTTATACTGTGTTAATACATGACAGGAAAGTGCTTCTGTGTCCAATCAAGATCCGTACACCTGAGTACGTCTGTTTGTGAAATATTGCACTACAGTGTTTAGTGGCATCAACAACCTTTTAAGGAGAATGATGAGTGAAGCTTAAGAGTCTTATACAGTAAGTAGACCAGCGGGCTATGAATGGAAAGACTCGGTACAGCCTTCAACTCACATTCACTTTATTCTCTTTCCCTTAGGGTTTTTTTTCCCCCCTCTCCGAAGCAGTGAGTCAACAAGAATCTGATTGTTAGCGCTACTGCTACTACTGTAACTTGATACTAATGAAGGTGACCTTAAATCAAATGGAATTTAAGCTGTCATCAGATATACTATATGGACAAAGGTTTCTGGACACTTGACTATGACACCAGTATGTGGTCCTTCTCCAAGCCGTTGCCACAAAGTTGGAAGAACACAATTGTTTAGGATGTTGTTGTATGCTGTAGCATTACAATTTCCCTTTACTGGGACTACGATTCCCAAAACCTGTTCCAGCATGACAAGACAATGAAGATATGGTACGCTGAGGTCGGTGTGAAAGAACCTGAGTGGTTCTACACAGAGCCCTGACTTCAACCCCACCATACACCTTTGTGATGAACTGAAACGCCGACTGAACCCCAGACCATCTCACCCAACATCACCGCCTGTTCTCACATACACCTAACAGGGATATGATTTCCCTTTCTTTCAAAAAAATACACAAAAAAGTGTCATAAGGATCCGGATCCACAGTTAAAGGATAAATTCACAGAATGGACTGGACATCGACACTGCTGTGATATGTTATTTCCTCTGGTTCCTGAATGCCAGCTATCTATATACTGTAAAAACACACTCTGAGGCGACTTTATCCCGGGTTTGTTTGGTTCACCGTAAATAAGCAAATCCGGCATACGGAGGTGTCTTGTGTACGGCAATATTGTGGGATCTCTATGTAAAAAAGGGCTATAATGATTGCCTCTTAACTTTGCTTTCCTATGACCAACACAAACAAAAGTCTGGCCACATTCAGGTTAGAAAAAAAGGCAAGACGCTTTATGATTAAAAATCATTTCGATCTTTTTAATTCAGATTTTTTTTTAATTTTTTTTTTTTTTATCAAGGCTAATGTGTTTTCCACCACCCAAAAAAAAAAAAAATGAAAACATGGCTGAAATCCAAAAGAATTAAGGAATATTTATGCTACTTAATAGCTCGCCTGCAGTTCGGTGCTTTGTGAAAGAGATGTATTTCATTGCCGTTCAAGTAAAAGTTTCACCTTGAAAAATGCCCCATAAACTCTGAATTATAGAGGAGCTCCCAGAGTCCAAGAAGCATTCTGTTAATGAGTGTGCATTATGCTAGCATCACAAATTTACCCAGCACATTAATCCCCGCTTTCTAAATATATACCTACTGAATTATAAATGAGTCGGGGAAGGATTCGAATGTGAATAAATAATTTTTGCCGGGCACAGAACCGTGCCAGAGAAAACACCGAATACTGATTTTAGTTACTGATTAAGCTTTTTAACTTTAAATACTTTCTGGAATTGATGAAGGGTTTTTTTTTTTCTCCTTCGTTTTTTTTTTTTTTTTTTTTATTTATGCTCTTCTTCTACATCTCTGCCTTTTCCTTCACCTCCCTTCTGTAATCCATTTTATTAATACTTAGCCCTGGGGCTAAATCCAGTGGTAAACCAGTGGAATAATAATAATCCCGCTAGTTAATTCCAGTGCTCCTGCTGCACCACTAGGATGGCGCTGGGTGGTTGACAGGTCTGGACTGCTTATCGTCTTATAAAGTGACTTTGATAAAAAAACATTGCATTGTCTCCAGATACTTTTAAGAACACTTTAAGGATGTTCACAATTGAAACTTTAATCTGTCACTGTTTCTTCACTATTTTGCAGCCAGGGACACCTTTAAAAATGTCATTGGGTCCTCTAAATTCCACGGGACCCCTATCGGACGTCGATCTGGATATATTTTATGATCCCAATGATGCCAGTTAAAGCAAGACAGACCTCAAACTCAGGCTGGAAATGATCAAGTGGAGCTACTATTTCCTCTTTCTACAATATAAGCGACATGCTGAAACATCTTGTAGCGTTTATAAAACATGAGCCAACCTGAGCGTCTGAGAGCACAATAAGTGATCATGGTTATTAAAAATTGACATAAGTTTCCATGAACTGTGCACACACACACACACACACACACACACACACACACACACACACACACAAAAAAAAGGTATTTTCAAGAGTGGAGCAGTGAGGTGAGGATACTGTACAGACAAACTGTCATGCAGTTTCCTTTCTACTCCTTCGCCAGTGTCTAAACTTTGCGAACGACTCAAGGTGCAATCCACTCATATCGTAAACGTTAAATTCAGGACAAGAAGTTCATTGCTAGCAGCAAATGCCATCGACCAGCATAAACAAAAGCTAAATCAAATGTTCCATAAAGCCCCTGATTGACTAACATTAAGCACTATACTCATTTTAGTATCAGGACGTAATTGAGGGATGACATAAACTCCTACCTAATAACAGAAACTCGTACCTAGTAATTTCTAAATCTAGAAATTAATTATGCAGGAAAAAAAATTCAAAACAAATGACCTGCATGTGAAATTTCAACAAGTAAAACATAATGTATGAATTATCTAAAAAAAAAAAAAATCTCGTGATGTTTGTATGGCTTTGCTTTTCAATAAAGGGTTAAATTTACCCCCTAAACTCTGGAATACTCTAATATCAATATGCAAGTGCACTGGAATTAGCTTCATTAAACCTCGGTCACTGTTACAAGATAACAATGATCTTTTTAAATTATTTTTTGTTAATCTTTTAACACCAATCTATCTGAAACATGACAGAATAATTGTAGGGTGCACGTGTAGTGCTGACTGCACACGGGCCTGTACAGTTCATTACATTTGTAAACCGCTAATCTACAATCACCGCGGGCTCAGTATTGACCCGAATATGCCAAAAGGAATTACCTCCGAAGCTCCAGGAAATTAAATGCTAAATCCTCACAGTGCTTCATTTAAGCTCCAGGGATGGAGGAAATTTGTCGGTTATTGTTGAAAATATTTTCAGTGGGAAAAAAAAAAAGTTGTTGTAGGCAGTATTATTGCATTACTATGTCAAAAGGAAAAGCTTTGGCTTATCTGTTCGCACCAAGCCAACACTGCAGCGACACACTACATATGCAGACCTGAGTCGGACCTGGTATGATGAAATTTGCTCCTGGAGCTGTGTATAAGAATTGTGCTTTGGGCCTAGAATAAAAATTCACCAATGGCGTAGTACAGTACATGCTTTTTCAGTTTATAAGACCTCACTCGTTTTGAATTTCGTCTGTTAAAGGTCAAAAACAATCAAACTATACTTGCTTACGTATATTGCACAAAATGAAACAAAATTAAAACTATTTGCAAATTTAGCTATTTTATTATTAAGGGGAAGTTTGGTGGTGAAAAGCCTCTGACACACAAATGTACCATCTTCATCTTCTGATTATTACTTACAGTAGTAGGCCTTATCATGCCACAATTCAAAGTGATCTCAGCATCATTTATAAAATTTAAGGAGCAAAAATGCTTTAAAGGCAGCACGGCGGTGCAACTCGGGCCTTTCTGTGCAGAGCTTCAGTTGGTTAGTGGGTCAACTGGCTACTCTAAATTGCCCATACTCTTGTACAGTATGTGCGTGAATGGTTGTTCGTCTCTGTGTTTGCCCTGCGACAGATTGGTGACCTGCCCAGGGCGTGTCCCGCCTCTCACCCGAAATCAGCTGGGATTGGCTCCAGCTTCCTTGCGACCCTTACGGATAAGCATTATAGATAATGGATGGGTGGAGAAACAGTTTACATGCTTGAGGATTCTCCCAATGACATCCCCTTTAACAAACACCCAATTATTTCATCCCTTTAATTTTACCTTCTTATGCATAAGACTTACGGTAATGACCATGTTATGGTAAGTTAAAGAAACCCAAACATTCACATGCAGTTGAAAGCAGGCCATGTATCCTAGCATCTCCTTCATTGTATCCCTCTCAGCCCCTTGTCTCCGAATAACAAAGAAGGGGAAAAATGCCCACCGCTCAGCCCAAATAGCTGTTGAATATTAATGGGGGGTTCACATGGGGGTAATGGCCATTCCATGGATATCGTTTACACATTTCAGATTGCTGGATGTACACAGGTATTTTCTGGCCACCAATCAGTTTAGGTTCTCTTTTGTATGAACGTCCCGGGAGGAACTAATTTCTAGAAAGGAGTGCATAAGGAAACAGGTGTGCAACAAAAAGCATGACAGGAAACAATGCTTGGCTTTGACGAGAGGATGTTTATAAGCTAGTGCACTTAGCTTTGTGTGCGAATCAGGGAATGTCAGTGGCATCAGTGATATTGGGTTTTCATGTAGAAGTTCGGAGACAATCAGAGAGTAGTACACAATGTGCTCTTGTACGCTGTGATTCCGGTGGACGCGGTTCAACATCTCTAGAGCGAAGTATTCCTTTGCTTTCTGATCTGAAATGTCCTGTTTCTCCAGATTCCACCAAAACATTAACAGTTATGTCAGTTTGGCTAAAAAAAATGTCTGTGAATGTCAGGCTTAGATCGAGTTGTTCGGAACGGACATAAGCTTGATTGAAGCTTTGTTGAATGGGTTCAGTAGAAGAAGAACAAAGTTTTGGAAACTTTGGAAGTTTTGGAAACTATCAAAACCTATATAGTTACGTCTAATGTTGCGGAACATCCATGGGACATTAATTCCTTTTATCACTTACTAGTACATTATATCAGCTATAAACAGCTGTCCTCGCTTAATGAGACAAAGGAAACAAAAAGAAGACGGTCATGTTACGGGGAAACTTCTAAGAGCAAACTCCGTCCCGAAGCCTTTCCGGTGGCAAAAAAAATCTACTTGCTGTAACAAAGTGCGGATCCTGAAGGCTTCTGCGATGAATTTTAAGTAAAAGTCTCCTCGCAGAAAACTGTATCAAATGGTACTATACCATTCCGATTAAGCCTTACTTCATGCCGCGTGTCCGCCATGCAACTCCACGTGCGAGAAGTTGCTACAGAAGCGATGCCATAATAGAACAAGCAGATTAATATAAATCTGTAATTTGTCTTGTAGCTGGGACTATTATCAGAGCCGCACTTATAGTTCATTAATCAACGCCTTCTAATCAAACAGAATAGAAAATCCAGCAGAACTGGAGTAAACTATGTAATCATTTTGGCCTGATATGATTTGCAAAATCAAAAAAGAGTTGCTTTTTTTTTTTTAAGGCTCTCAAATGGTCTTGCTGTGAGATTAATCAGTCTTATGCATTTTAAATATGCAAAGTGTACTGTAGACAGATTACCGTGGTTTGATCAATGAGTCATCCGGATTTTATTAACCTCTTGCATTTATATTTTTTTTTGCACTTTGATGCTTTTTTTTTATTATTATTATCCAAAAGCAACCGCAGAATCCAATCCAGGCACATAAATAAGATGTTAAAGGTTTTCTTGAAGTGTTGAAAACTCTGAAGTTCATCATCAAAGGATGGAAATGCAACGGACGACTCACAGGTGGCAATAATTCGATTTATACTGGTTAGGTAAGCGAGTGTCAATTTATTTATTTATTTATTTTTTTCTTCAGAGGCTGCTGATTAATCAGCTATCCACTGGAGGGTCGGCGATGCAATTTCAATTTGCACTTCTAGCAAGTTTTCCCCGCAGAAAACACGAAGTATATTCATAAGGCATCCAAAGCATGAACCTGAAGTGTTGTTCTGGGAATTCATTTAACATGCAATTACCATACAAATAACCTAACACGGCCTCTCGAGTGGCACAACAGAAGAGTGTTCACCCTGTCATCTGGAAATGACAAATCCCGACGAGGCCACTGTCATGCTTGCCTGGGAGCCCTTGGAAGCAAAATTGGCTGTGCCAGTTGTGAGGAGGATGGCTTTACTCTATCCCCTGTCAATTAGAGTGACACTATCCAAACGCGTGAGATCATATATTTGCAAGAGAGCAGTTTAGCACTATCCTCCTGAGTGTGTGATGTAGCACGAGTAGCAGTTTGATCAGATGCAGTGGCTGGTTTCACGAGTCTCAGAGAAAACGTGTTAACCCTCGGACTCTCCGGTGCTACTGTACGTGAGGACTAGCGAGTGAGTGGGAATGCACAAATGGCCAATTTGAGAGGAAATGGGGTAAAGAAAACTACACAGGATAGAGGATGATGATGATGATGATGTTTTATTAAAGACAGCGTATTTCAGGGTTTATTCCTTATTAATACCATGCCTTTTTATAATCTATTTCTATCGCTGAATTCAGAGTCATTACTGAGTCTGCTTTATCTTTTAGTGTACAAAACGCCTCACTTCGCAGCACATTTTGTGATGTACATCTCTGGCATAGCTTGAGCTGACCCATCACCCCTCGAGATACAAGCAAGAAACGAAAGCACCAGTCATCTTCTCTGTACAGCCACCCATGTGGCATGAACTTTAACTCTGTAACCTAATCCTGTGATCTGTTTTTGCTAGCATGTTGATTTATTTATTTTATTTTTTTTATGGAGACTTCAAAGCATATTTTGGATAAGGATGTCTACTAAATGCCGCATTGTGACTTTTGGTTGACATACAGGTTACGTTATCTCAGCGTGCACCAAAACAGCTCCTTGGTGAAGAACGTTCGAAGCTGTAGATAAACGCAGAATCCCTACGGCGGCTGCGGAAAGCATGGCCGTACGTGACTCCGGTGAGGTGAAGCTGATACGCCGGACTTGCGTCCAAGAGGGCTGCTCGTGAGGTGAGTAGCTACATTGTCCAAGTGACAGCAATAGAAGTCAGCCATCAGCATAGATACCCAACACCTTTCCACCCTTTGTCTGTGGGATCCTCTTCTCTACCTCCCAGAGGATAGGAGCGACAAAGCAGGTAGGCAGGGTAAATGCACCAGGCTCATTTGGTAATGATTCCAGTTCATTGATCCTGGACAGGCTATGCACCCTCGTGTAATAAAACACCAGTCTAAACAGGTAAAGGACATAGCCCACTTGACTTTAAGTGCTGGGAGTTCCTGATATACTCAAGGTTACGATCTCAAACGGAGCATGTATTTTTTCTTACCCGATCATAATTGATCCTTCTTCTGCAGTGCATTCGTTGATCCATCGTCCTTAAGCATTTTATTCTTGTCAGAGTGGTGGAGGATCTCTTCTGGTGAACCCTGGTCACGAGGTGAGAATACACCCAGGAAGGGTAGCCAGGATATGGCCATTCACAAACACTATCTATTTACTGGCAGTTATTTGGGAGATTGGATGAAACTGAAGAACCCAGAGGAAAAACCGTACACTTCCATTAGAAGAACATTGCACAGATTGTAACTCAAGCGATCCTTGGGCTGTGAGGGGGAACTAACAGGAACTAAAACTTATCAGATCACCACTACTACCAAGATAACACTGCCTCATTTCCTAACTCTGAGGTTTTTAGCACCTATTATTGGATTTCTAACACAGTCCAGGTGTCTTGGTGGGCGAAGTGCTGGTAAAATGGCACTATAGATTCTGGAACCACTGCTCCACAGTTGTTAACCATGGAAGGACTCTGTAACCATGGAATGCACTGTAAGGGGGCAATAAGTGGATCAGCCAGGAGCATGCACTGAGAAAACAATGCTATAAAATTGCACGCCAAGGTAGCAACGGGTACAGAGGAAAAGAGTTCAGGGCCGTGTCTGCAAAACCTCTCGCAGTTCAAGTATGCTAATTATAATGAGACGCGAGGTGACGTCGATGTAAGTACATCATAGAAGGTCAAGCAGAGAGAGTGCTACGTGCAGCAAATGCCAGATAAGTGACAAAAAAAAAATCTTTAAAATCATGTTGTCAGAAATCAGTCGGAGAGCAGTTCTTGACTGATTTTAATTAGGATGGGCCACTGTAAAATCTCCGCACAGAATAGACGCTCAGGTTTTCCTTTGAGAGCGTCAATTATATTCAGCTTCCCCTGACTACACCTTTGTGACAGCAGTTCATTTGCAAAGTCTCCAAGCTGCTGCCTGACAGGCAAAACACACCTCTAGTCTTTTATCCCTTGTTATTGCTTTATGAACCTGACAGATAACTTGCCAATGTTTGGATGCCATCTCCGTGAAGGCAAGGCTGTGCTGTACTGTACAGTATATACGGCTCCCCCCCCCCCCCCTCCTTTTCCTTTATCCGAAACAAGTTGCTTGATAATTATCTAAAATTCTCCGGAACCAAATTGATTGAAATTCTCAATTCGTATTGATTTTGCAATACGCTTTCCAGATATTGTCCTTGTTTCCCTTTCTTTAGAAGTCTTTAAGCCAATAGTGTTTGATTTGACTACAAAAATAAGCAACTGACAAATCTAGGCAAAGTGAAGGCTGATGAAACAAACAAACAAAAAAAAACCACACAATCTTAAATCTTAAGTACTTATTGGTTTATTGTTCCTAATTATCATATTGCAATTCTCTTAAATTTGCTCCTTTCGTTATTAGAACTGAAATGCACCCGCACTGACGCTGCGCTGGAGTTGGAGTGACGTCCAAAATTCTCAAACGCTTTAGTTCATTTAAATCAGAATTATAGCTCACAATAGCCTCTCAACACCCCATATTAGCACAGACAGAAGCCAAAACAGTAAGTTCCTGATTTTAAGAAAAAACCTTCAAATATGTCCTATTTCTTGCAAGCCACATTTATGGTCTTTTTTTTTTTGTGTGTGTATACTATTTGTCACCCCCACGTCAATTAAAATAGGCTACATCATGTGAAAGAAATAAGAACAGAGCACGCAAGCGTGGTTATTAAAAGTGAATCATGCAGTTGAGTTGTAATTACTAGAATCAGTAGGATATCTGATGAAAGGTACTCTAAGCACCACACAGACCAAAATTATTACTATCCTAGAGACGTGGAATTAGAAAATATGAATGCTGTGCCCTAGATTGCACACATTTAGCACATATCAGGGCTGAAAGGTTGTTACTACGTCGTCCGGTCTGTTATTACTACCACTCAAATATGACTGTTCATTTTATAAGTGACAGAAAAGACAGGGACATTTTTCCGCCGGTGAAAAATTGTGAAATGAGAACTCTTTAGGCGAAGTCTACAACTTTTTTTTTTTTTTTTTTTTTTTAACTGATAATTTAAAAAAAATAAAATAAAATAAGCGGGGCTGTACGTTTTAAAATATAAATATCGAACGGTCCTGTAATTAAACAAAATGTTATACTAGTGACAACAAAACAATTATTCGGTGTTGTGTAAAAAAAAAACAAAAAAAAAACAGAAGATAAACAAATGATTTATTACATAAAAATTAATTCAGTTATGTGCAATTTGTAAAAATGACAAAGACCTGACCCGTCCTTATGCATCCTCATGGCTCCGTCGTTTTTTGTTTTGTTTTTTTTCTTTCTTTTTTTTTTTTTAGTGATCTTAGTCATTAGAGTTCCAGACGTTTAAATACAAAAAAAAGAACAAGACTTGTGAACACATCGCTTTTAAATCTGGCAAATCTATTTTACGTTGACCTTTATTTCACTGTCAGGAAGTGTTGTGCTTCTTCTTAAAGAACATCTTCATGGTTAGAGCTCTTTAAATAGTCACTTTAAAGAGATCTTTCTGTTAACACACACACACACACACGAAGGTTAGCGAAGACATACAATGCACAACATGTCATAAAACACTAAAAGAAACTATCACTGTATCACAGGAACTAGATGATCTAACATCCTTGGGTTTAACATCTGGTACGTCCCTCGCATTTCTACTCAAATCCTTAAAGCCACGGATATAATACATTAGCAAAGCTGGTCTTTTGTCTGATTATGTACTTAATCCTGAAAAGAGAGGAAAATGGATCTAGCTCTGGTTGCTATGGATTAGCTGATGAATGGATGTTGCTAGTGTTGCTCCCAGATGCAGGTCACCATATTTTATTTTATTTTTATTTTTTTTGCTCAAAGTCCCATTCAGTCGTCATTTCTGGATTCGTATAGGTTGTACTGTTGAGCAAACACTGCTCTGTTTATTCTATTCGTACGCCAAGACATGTTGTGCTGCATTGAATTTTATTTTGTGTCTGAACTGCATTGCTTGCTTGTATTGTCCGTTGATAATAGCGTGCAACCTGTCTGCCCTTAATATGTATCAGCCTACAAATAAAACACACACACACACACACACACACACACACACACACACACACAGCGTCTCTCATACTTACTTTTGGGCAGGTTTTATTATTATTATTATTTTATTTTTTTTGGTTAATCTTTGTTTCCTTTCTATTGTAGGCTGTGTTATGGACTATCCCATGAGCTTTCCTCTGAGATGGCCTTGTGAGGATGCTCCGGTCACAGACAGCCCAGAGAATGGAGCCTTTTGTATGAGGCGCATTCATGTGCAAATGCAAGTGCAGCAGAGTTACTTTCATATCAGCCAGCGTGCACATACTACCCTTATCTCACTTTCTCAAATAGCCTTGGAGCAATTGTGGTATTAACTTGGGGGGAGGAAAAAAAAAAAAAAAGATCCCACACGAGCAGAGGAGACTTGTTTCTCCTTCAGCTCCTGTTTGTCAGTTTACTGCTTCTGAAAATAAAAGTGTCGTGATTCTGGCCTGCGGCTCACATCGGAAATCAACTGATCTGAAAAGAATTGTTGTAATTATTGTTGTAATTTATTTTATTTTATTTTATTTTTTTTTAAAGCAAAAACTACACCTTAGCATCTTAGTAAAAAAATATCTGGAATATGATCGGTTTGATCTTTACTTAGTTGAGCACTTCTTGACATAACATTATGAACTACTGCAGCTGTGGAATAGCGTTATTTACTGTATACACCGACACTACCTCGACACAACACAACTGATTATCTCAAGAATAATTTCCACTAATGAAGTTTTAGCAAAGCTCACCTGTTAACGGAAAAGCGTTCCAGGTGACTACTGTACCTCATGAAATTACTTAAGACAGAGGTCCTCAAACGCCGGTCCGTGGATCATTTGGTACCGGGCCTGGCCTTATTTTTCTTTCATCCGTCTTAAAGATTTTATTTTGAAAAGAGACCGTTTCCGCTCTCGCCTCACTACCGCACTTGACTCTGGCACGCCATTTCACGCATCAGCGACACAAGATAACCTTTGGGGAAAAAATGCACCAAAAACAAAATTCCCTGGAGAGCTTTTTCGGGAAGGAACGAGCAAACGATGGGACAGCAGAAGAGTCACAGACTGGCAGCAAAAAGAAAGCTGCATTTAAATGAAAGTACCAAGATACCCAAGTTATTCATCACAACAGGTGATATACAGGCTCCACACCCGCTATGTGAACCCCCGTGCCTCTACCTGGTCAGCGGAAACATTTTCATGGATGAAACGTCCGTGGTACAAGATAGGTTGGGGAACCCCTGGCTTTAAGATAATGCCAGTAGCGTACACAGCCGTCATCAATCTCGCTGGCTGCTTTGAAGAATCTGTAATATATATATATATATTTCCTCCTTGAAATAGACTTGTTTTATTACCTGGTGATGTTTCTAAAGTTAGGTATTAATGTTATTTTTATATCTAACGCAATATTATCTAATCAAAAGCCTGGAATTAATATGAAAATGTCCAGTAGGTTTAAAAATCATACATTTGGCTTATTATAATCATGTGAGAGGAAATACTATGAGGTGCATTAAAAAAGTTCACCGACTGTTCCTGTCGTGAATAAACGGAGCACGGCATGATCACACGCATGCGGCAGGAGTAAGAAGTAACGTTTGTTAGTCAAGTACGAAGCACGATGTCTTGCTTTCAACATCCGGACCTCTGGTACACATGCTTTTTTGAAAATGTGTGTACATGCCAATTTGCGATTTTACTATGGACCTATGGCAATGAAGCAATGAGCCAGGCGAGGGGTTGTGTGTAGAATTCATGCTTCAAGAGTGGCAGAACGTCACCGGAATACGATGAGAGTTCAGGGCGACCCTCCACGAGCACAACCCTCAAAAATGTCCAAGAAATTGCACGCATGGTGAATCAGGATCAGCGCGTCACCACCCAGGAAGGAGCTGACGTTGGGAGAGTTGCTCGTTGCTTCACCGAGTTTGACACAGAATTTGATGTTTGCTCTTTGCTCAAGTCTGAGGTCCATAGTTGTCACAAAAATGCGTGCAACACAGGTCGCGATGTTGACAGCGTGATGACACACAGCTTTTTGATTTCACGTCATACATCAATTAGACGATGTTCAAGATGCATCTTAACCAGCAACATGCTTATCTTAAGGACTGGATGGATAGAATTATAAACAACACATACTTAAAGCCTTAAGTGTACAGTAACTATTAAAAGCTTGGTCAGCTTATCCTTCAATCCGCGCGCGTGTTTTCTTTACAGGCAAACACTGGTGTTATTTTATTTATTTATTTACTCAAAATATTGAATTAAAAGCATGAAAAAATAGAAAATAGTGTACCCAAAAAACTTCAATTTTTCAACCCTGGGGATTCAGTAAAAAAAAAAAAAGAAAAAAGTAAACAACACGAGATGCAAATGAGTAGGACGTTCTGGCTCAAGTGGTATTTCATTAGCTGCTGAATAATGATAATAAGAGCTTCATGTGATCACTACAAGTAGGATTATTCATGCAGCAATAAACTGGCAATAAATTAAACTCCTATTATTTTAGAACAATAAATCTTTTCATTCATATAACATTTTTTTTTTAATGTAACCAACTCGACTCGCAATATGATGTACTGTAAGGCACCTTTAATGTAAATTTAAAATTTTTCTGAAGCTATAGTACAACTATGCAGTGTACGTAAAATATCTGCCATTCTGTAATTCCTGTTGAATTTCCTTTTCTTCTTCATCCTTAGTCTAAGATTTTAGTGACAATATATGGCATTAACAGCACTCTCTCTGGACACTGTAGCTGCTCGTCTTAATGGGAAAGCTTCTTTGGAGAAGGTTTACGAGCTAGCGCACTTGTTGGGCCTGATGCAATTCGACGCATAGAAGTATAATAAAGCCGTGAAGCCGCAGACCCCTCCATCCCTCCCACCTCCTTCTGGACTCCATTATCAGCATCTACCTCTAAACACAAATTAATAAACCACGCGTTCTGTGCCTGGCCTTTGGGTAATCAAAACACCAGACCAGTGCATTAGTATTTTGTGCTCATTGGGAACGCAGTGTACTTTAAATGCAACCCACACACAATTTGTGTTTTAATTGCAGCCTTTCAGAATCTTCTAGACTGGATCTAAATACAACTTTTCAACCCATTCAAAGAGAAAAATGTTTAAGCATGTTTTTTTCTCTTTCTTTCTTTCTTTCTTTCTTCTTTTCTTTCTATGGAAGGGTGCAAATGCAAAGTAGAAACATTATGACATTTGATTTCACCATCAGAACATCTCACCATACGTCCTGGAACAGTTCATTCCCAATTATACGCAAGAATATTACGTTATGGTCTGCTTTTTGACGCTTCTGTAAGTTCCACTGGAGCTCGTCATTAAACGACAGAAGCACATGGCAAACGCAATTACTAATGGTGCTGAAATGAGCCTGAAAATTCATTCAAATGAATTCGATAATTAAGAAATAAATCATTTGGGGCCACGCAGTTCTAGAAAACTAATCAGTTATGAGGTGGGGTGGTGAAGCAGAGACACGCTGGCAGAGACACGCTGATCACCCTACAGTTGATTATTTTTGAATAATGGTAATTCTAGAAGTGTTTTATATTACACTTATGGTATTTATACATATGGCAATACTTTTTATCCATTTATAGTTACATTGAATACATCCATGAAATAAGGAGCTATAAACAGTTTCCCTTGCCAACCTCTCTTACTGAAACTAACAAAAAAAAAAAAAAAACATTTAAACAAACAAACAAATAAATAATGTTGCTGTCATGCCTTCTTTTCCACACTTATGTGTGTGTGTGTGTGTGTGTGTGTGTGTGTGTGTGTGTGTGTGTGTGTGTGTGTG
>JAOVYU010000042.1:33014465-33026134 GCA_025674565.1 Synodontis membranacea
TAAAAGAAAGAAAGAAAGAATTAAAGTGTGTTGTGTGTGTGTGTGTGTGTGTGTGTGTGTGTGTGTGTGTGTGTGTGCGTCTATTAAATGTGTCTGTAGATTTCCCTATAGTCTTTAACCTTCTCCACTCTGAGCGCTCTGACAGTCCAGTCAGGATGCATGTCCTCCGTCAGCTTCGTGATGATGATGTCACCAAACACAGTGACCGGCTTGTTGTCCTCTGGCCAGTACTGATGACAGCGAATCTGCATCGAGAGGTAAAAACAGGACTGATCATACTTACTGGGAGACAATAAACAGGTGATGAAACACACTGAATGACAGCTGGGTTTGTGCCCGTACCCGACCCTTCTCGAAGCACTGGGTGAGCATGGCGATGGTTTTGGTCCTGGTTTCCCAAATCATCCTCCAGAAATCAGCCACCGTGCCAGGAAGCGGCCCCTGAGTGGCTATAAACTCATTCGGACACAGATAACCCTGCGGAGAGACGTGGGACGAATATTAAATCAGTGAGTTAAATATGAATGAGTTTACAGTGTTATACAGAAAACATATACTGTAGCTTTAGACAATGTATCTGTCTTAAACAAAGATGTTTTCATACACCATCTTCAAATCATTTTAGACAAAATTAGTGTGTTTGTCCAGTCTGTGAAGGTGAATTGTTATATACAGCTTTTGGAAATACACTCTACTCTCTCGTCTCTCGGTTTTCTGGAATTTTTATTTCTTTGTTTTTTTTACCCCATACAATTTTCAGAATCAAAGACTTCATGCTCGGTTATGCTTCATCGGAGTGCCACCAAATTTAATATGACACCTCAGGACAACACACCCAACACATACTGTAAAGGAAATCAGCCTCAGTATGATCCACACCTTGATGGACCCCATCTTTTACCTGCTTTCCATCCATCCGTTTTTCTCCCAGTGGCAGCAAAGCATTTTTTGATTCTCTTTCCATCAGTCGTGATTCATTCAACAGCCATCAAACTTCATTTCATAGCTCTGTCCATCTCACCCAACTCACAAATCCATCCATCCATCATGAGCCGCGCTCATCTTTTTTTTGTGCTGCAGCCGTGCAATTACATTCGCATTTTCTACAGGAAATGAACTTGTCTTGTTGAATTTTATTTTTGTTTCATTGTCCAACAAACTCAGGTTCCTATTCACTATAAATGCTCACCACACAGATTACAAACTTTTTTTTTTTATTTTGGATTCTACATAATGTATTTATGAAGAAAAAAGCTCCAACTGCTTCCTAATTAGCTTACTATAAGCTACAAAGATTTGCAAATGCATTTTGATAAGCTTAGGATCTTATAGGATTGGATCTCAAACAATCCCATGTGATCGTTTTGCTTTATCCGAGTAACAGTCGTAGTGTGGTGTGTAAAATTCGGGCCCTTACAGAGACAAAGCTTGCATTGATGTAATCAGACCCCGGGATCCCAGGCTCAGACAGGAGCTTCACTCGGTTGTTGTTATCTGAAAAAAAAAAAAAAAGAAACCACCACCAGAGAGTGAATTTATACATGACGTAAAACTCTGTCAGGTTCACGGTCAAGAAAAGATCGACAAATACTGTACGTGTTTGTGTAAATCATACAGGGTTTAATGTTTGTGAAGCGGTTTTTGGAGCGGTTCCACGGCAGGTCAGCGTCCGATGTTGCCAGGTCATGCAGAAGCTTCGGCAGTTCCTACAACCCGGAGAATCACAAAAAAAAAGATCAATCAGGGAAGGTCCGATACCGTTGCAACATCTTCGTTTTTGTCTCTGTCACACACATTTACATCTATACCACAGAACAGAAATTACAGCAAATTCCTCGTGAAACTTGGCGTTGTCATTGGCACAAAGATCCTCCACGTGCTGAATGAAAGCCTTCTTACTGATCGGCCTGCAAAAGGGGAACAGGAATAGAAATAACAGCTTTAATATTTAACAACTTAACTCTTTCCAAAACGTACACATGATCGGTTATGAGATGCAGGAAACATTCAGAACGGACGTTAAGTGAACAAAACTGCGGATCCGTGCGGCACTTACTTGAGAGATTTCCTATAACTGAGCAGCCTGAAATGTTTATAGAAAACATTACATCAAACTTTGCCATAATAGATAGATAGATAGATAGATAGATAGATAGAAAGAAACTGGTGAATTCTGTCAGATGTTAGTACTAATAAATTCTACGGATACATTCTCACTGCAAGTTTAAGCATCCAATTTATTATTCATTAATAATCCAATTGAATCATTTTATTTATTAATACTTTTTTAAACCATAATAGTTTTTATAAGATTCTTTAATCACTGGTGTTCTGCAGGCACTTAATATCAAAATAGATGGATGTTATGAAAATGTCTTCTAGTACCGTGATGTGATATTTTTTCCACATATCAGATGTGTATGTTCAATAAAATAATAATAAACAAACAAATAAATAAATGACGACAACAACAACAACTATAATAATAATAATAATAATAATAATAATAATAATAATAATAATAATAATAAATGGCCAAAATTGGGATGAGACAAAAATAATCTGTTACTGTGGGGCCATTTTTACCTGCAGTGTGAATGTAGCCTGTGAAATTTACAGCATCGTCTATTATACACACACACACACACACACACACACACACACACACACACACACACACACACACACTGCACAGTGTAACTGGCAGCAACATGAAGCTTGACCCATGAACCCAAGTCTTACCCACTCACTAAATGACCACTATCTTAGTAATGCATTCCCACATACACTATGAAACACAACCACACCACACCACACCACACCACACCACACCACACCACAACCCATCAACATTCTGACAAAGTAATGGACTGTGAAGACGAGGAAACCAGAGCATGCAACTGCAGGCAGGACCTGCGTCATTCTAACCACTTACTGGATGACAAATATCTCCTTCCTTCTAAAGAAAAAGGAGGAGTACCTGAGAAAAAGAGGGGAAGTGAGTGAATTAGAGAACCTCTGAAAGTGTGTGTTAGTCAGATCATGAAGCAGTTTTTGAGCACCAATAAAGCATCGTCAAATATAGCCCCTGATGAGTTACGCACAATACGAACAACAAAAAAAAAAACACGTTAAAACGTAGTATAAATATCTTTCTCTTCATTAATGTTGTTGCATCTGTCAGGTAGATTTCTGCTTTCAACAAACGTCTTGACCAAAAAGTGCCTTAAAGTGTGATTTATAACATCTGAGCTGCCAATCAAACAAAGGGGTGGGGCGGTAAATAGTGAGTTTTAGTGAGAATTTGGATTTTTCCCCAATATTCTCCCAAAAATAGTCATATAAAGACGACTCTCCCCTGTCACATGACACCGCTGACCGCATCTTTATGAACTGCTAGCACATGCGGCACTGGCGGCGGTGTAACACATTCAGAGGACAGCGCTATCCACCTCCTTCGCACGCATGTGCTCACAGACGCCCATGATTATCTAGTGTCGCCGTCAGTGAGCTCGTCTCTTCAGCTCTTTAACTGGGAGAAGGATGCTGCTGATTTTGTTGCAGTCTCATCTGAGGAAGGTTATTCAGACTGGCATTGTGTAATGAAAAATTCTATCTAAGGCACAAGTTTGAGCTTCTTTAAAGTGGAGCGTTTGTACAGGGACGGACCTAGAAAGGATGCTCCTCAGAGTTTAACATATCTGACAGATTTTGTAAAGTGTCCAGACGTTTTCTGTAAGGAGACATCTACTGAAACACCAGAATCAGGACCGTACTGGTGCAAGGCTTCCGGTGTAGCACTTGGATAAGGGGGTACATCTGAATGTCTTTAACTGAAACAAACTCAGTCAGTCCTGCTGATTTACCGCTGGATTTTTTCCTCTTTCAGCTCCATGTCGGCCATCGATATCAGCTGATCAAGCTTCAGCTTGGTCTCAATGATCTCTGCTTCTCGTGGAGAATAGGTGCCACCCTCCTTCTGCCTCTGATGGATCCTGCAGTTGGACGAGATGCTAGATTTTTTAAAAAAGCAATAAAAATCATCTCTGTGAAACAGGAAGCATCTGACTTAATTCCTAAATAAATAACGTTTGCGAGGGCGGTGCAAAGATGAAACGTTCTGAGATGAATCTGTGACTCCATATTGGCTGTTGTAAATGAGTGCTCCAGTACTGCAGGTGGTGCTATTAACATTTAAGGATAATTTACATGACTCTAGGAAGAAGATAGAAGGAGTTTGATCCATCTAAGATCAGGCATGCTTCATTTCTAACAGATAATCACAGGCTAGGTCGTGTAGTGCTTTCATGCTTTCTAGCTTCCATGTGCATGAAATGGTGATTTGTATGATTTTCTTCTCCATTTTGTCATATTTGTTTTTCCGCAAGAAAGCTGAACATTTTCATTTTTTTCTCCAAATGATGTATGCTGAGCCCTTAAGTCAGTGGGCACCAACCCTGTTCCTAGAGATCGCCAACTGAAAACTAACCCACCTCTTTTAGCTGATCAAAACTTAAGGAAATTATTAGATGGTCAGTCGGACATAATTATTGTGGAGTAAAGTCTTCAAGGAGGTGGATCTCCAGGAACAGGGTTGGTGACCACAGCCTTAAGTGGCTCTGGTATAAGCCTACGTTAATGAATTCCCTAAATGCACTGTGTTTAAAGGATTTACTGAAAACGAGGCTGAAAAAAAAATGAACTCTTTACGAACCATTTGGAACAAAAAACTGACTAACTAAATCTAAAAAAGCCAAAATGTCTAGCATATCTATATTATCGAACATACTACACTATCAAACTACTTTCAATTATTACGAGATATTTAAATGTCTTTGTTATAGCGCCTTACCGCACAGAAGCATATATAATCAACATCAGGAACAATGCCAGGAAGAAGGACAGGAGCACTCCGAGTATTATCTGCTCGTCCCGCGTCAAAAGACGGTCGTCTGGAAGGATGAAAGGAAACAATACAGCAGTGAGATGGATTGAAGGATCGATCATTTCACGCTCTCTTCATTTCATCATACAGTGAACTTTTGAAAGCTGTACCTGCAGTTCTGATCCTTTCGGAGTACTCAGAGTCTGTGTATTGGCCAAGGGTATTCGTTGCACGGAATTTAAATCTGCAAAATAAACAAGACGTCTTAATAATACACCAAAATGTAACTGCAGCTCCACAATACTAGCTTTTGGATGAAGACACAAACACATTTTTTTTTTCTTGTGCCATTTGCGTCTTACTTACACATAGTAAGTTTTTGGTTTAAGTGGCCCGTTACAGAAGGTCTTGGCCTCCTCTGAGAAACATCCTTCGTCTGCTCCTATCACGTATGTCCTGGCATGTATGCTCTTGCGACTAATATCTTCAAACGAACCTGTCTCCTCAGAGCAGTCCGGGTTTGTAAAGCCTTCATCCGTTATGTACGGGGCAGTAGGGTGGAGGAATACGCTCTTCCAGTTAGATACATTACTGTAGTCCATCACTGCAAAGCCACGCAGACAGAACAATCAGTTCACAACTTAATACTTCATTCTATTGGTATTTTTTGAAAAAACAGACTAGAAAAACAGACTTGCCAAAGTATTTCTCTTCATAAACAACTATTAAGCAAGAATGAATTTACCATTTTTAAATGAAAAAAAAAAAAAAAAAAAAAGGTTTATTTTAAAAAAGCGCTAAAGATCTCTCTGCACTGCACATTTTTACACCAGTCTTATAAATGTACCTGCTGGCTCAGATACGATGACCTGGATCTTGTGAATAGGACCGTGGTCATCTGAGAAGAAACACAAAGGCATCTCAATAGTGATGGTTTGGGCTGTTGCCATGACAACGCCTCCACTGTTCAGGGAGACCATCGGCCTCTTAGAGGGCATCGGTGGGGCTGAAATGAAACAGAATACAAGAGGTGATGCTGGGGAATTTTTTATTTTTTTTTTACACACCACATGAAGAAAGGTACTGCAGGAAGCCGTTCTGGCTTTAATGCACAAGGAGAAAAAAAACAACAATGTAGTCAAGTGCCCCTTGTCGGGAAAACACACGAATTTGACCCGAAGATTAGAGAACCCTCAATATATAGACCACTTGCACTACTCTTCCCACTCTATAAAGTACTTGAATGGCACATAAAAGACACAATGACCATCCAACCACCAAGCACACCAACATGGATTCCACTCTCATCAAAAAGAATCAGACAACTCCTCATTTACAACAACAAAACAGAGTACAGCAATACCACGCTCAACGCCATCCATAGCAGCAACCTCAACAGCAAAAAACCCACCGAGAGCAGCAACAACAAGCATAACCCCTACAACGGCAACGTTGTCTATAACGCTTCACGGGACAGGATGACACCAGCATCTCTAGCACCCACATCAACAATAGCTTCAAATGATGACTTGCGAACTTCCTGCACGTGAGACAAGCACAAGTAAAACTCAACAATGTATCGAGCAAAACTCGCAATGTCAATTTCAGGGTCCAACAACACTGATCCGCATGTCTGCACATGTAATCTCCAAATCACACCCATAAACCACCAACAGTACATCAAGAAACCAACGTGCTCCCAATCGAAAATCACATGATTCCCTAAACTGAAATCAAATCTCTTACAAAACACCCACATCACCACCTCACACACAGTAAAAACAAGACAGAGACAAGACGTTGGAAAGTTGAAGTTTGGTTGAAGCTCAAAGAGACAATCAAGAACAAAAAATTGGAAAACCTGTCATGCAGCACACACACACCAACTTACCAGACTCACAAACAATGACATCAACATCATCATCAACATCAACTACTGTACATCATCATCAACTCCCTCACTCGAAGACATCCACGATATATATTCGTCAATCAAACCAACAAATCACTCAGCCACATGAAACTTCTCAAAACAATCCACGCACACACTGGCTGATGAAACTTCACCCACGCTCAGAACCTGCAACATTCTCACCCATATTTCTGCCTTCTCAATGACTACAAAAACAGGATTAACCCCACCACCCCGGCACCCGCAGATTCTGCCAAACCTCCACTGAAACAGTCACCCACATATTCGAACACTGTTCAAACATTCACACTCACTGCCAGTAACACAACATCAACACAGCAGCACTATGGACTGACCCAACAAATGTACTGTAGTGAAGTTCCTCGAATCCTGCACACTTCTATAATGCTATCTAATATGCCACTAAAGTCAGGGGTAACAACAACAAAAAAAAAAAGCAACAGCACTGATCAGTGGCTCTCGAATATGTAGTGACATCATTGCTAATAAAAGTAGTACAACGTATAGGGGTCACATAACCTCTAAATGACTCTCTGAACAGAGGCAGGATGGACCTAATTTACGAGACAGATAGCTTTTATACCAAATTAATTTGATTCAGAAATGAACAAACTGGGTTTTTTTTTTTAATAAAGTCTAGATTAAGCAATCAATTGCCATAAATTCTTGCCATGTCTTGGTTGGGAGACTGGAAACACAACAAGTTTGACCCCAACCAATCATTGTTTGAAATTTGTCAGGCACAATAAAAAAGAAAAAAGAAAAAAAACAATGGATGAGGCTCCGCACAGTTATTCGCTCTGGAGGGCTCACCGAATATTTATTTCAGAAGCAGTGATAATTTGAAAACCAGTGTTTTGCAGTAAACTTAAAAAACAGTTGAATAAGTAAAAATTCAGGATAGCACGCGATATGTTGTTATTTTGGAATGTTCAGTACCTTTCATTGGCATGCTGAGTTTAACTTCTGATCTGGGCCCGGATCCTGCTCCATTCACTGCAGCTATCTGTAAATCAAACACATTTCTGCATTCTGTTTGCTGGAAATGAAATTTGAAACAACAGCTGCACTGTAAATCGCAGTGGGAATTCACCACATAAGGACATAATTAGTAAATAATAAAGCATGATGAGGAATGCTGGTGTAGGAAAATAATCAACAATGGGGTGATGTGAAGCAACCCAATGTGAAGCAGAGTTACTGTCACCACCCTGAAGTTACTAACAGATATCCTGTCACCTCACTCACACAGCTCGTCTGACACTGGAGACTCCTTCCATAAATGTCTCCTTACAGGAAACATATATGCTTTTAATGTTCTACAATAAAAGTCCTTCCGGGCATATTTGTTACTATAGATGTATGTTTTAGTCTGAGTGAATTAATACAAACCTGTGAATTTCAGATGCTGTAGAAAATCAATCAACGCCTTCTGACCAATCGGACCAACCAGTAGCAAGACTCCGAATACAAAATAAAATTCACCTGAATGCTGTAGTTGAATCCTCCTTTAAGACCCTGTATAACAGCAGTCATGGTCTTGTTCGGGTTTTTGACCACAGGCAAGTTGTCGATCTCGAAGTCGAGTTGTCCATCGCGGTAAATATAAACATAATACGCGCTAATGTTGCCATTAGGCTCATCCGGTGGTAGGAATGTTACATACACACGGGTCACTTCCTCTGGCATGATGGTAAGCGTAACGTTTTTGGGTGGATCCTTTGGTTCTGACAAAAAAAACCGAAAACATCACATCGTGACAAATCAATTAAATACAAAGACATACATGACTGACTAACACTACAGGGGCCACTTCTCCTAGGTCTGCAGTAAAAAGTGTGAAAGTACCGTATTGTCTATATATATCTGACTTGCAAAATATCAGACCGTTATATACCGTCCAAGGCACCAAATCCTCCACATATACATCGTATCCGACACAAAACGGACTAAACTGCAAACTGAGACCATAAATCATGTTCCTTACATGTTTACATGCATTGTATTCATCCTCAAATGTACAGTACATAAAGCACAAACTCTCCTTCTCACCCCCCTCTAGTGTTCTGACGATGACAGGCTTAGAGGCCATGCCGTCTCGGCGGGCGTCAGCTACGTCTCCGGTAAAGGCAGTGACAGTAACTGAGTAATATGTGTACGTAGTCAAGTTCCCAATGACCACCATCCTGATTTCTTCTGGGTTCCTCACTACTGTCACATTACGCTCTAAACCGTCCAACTGGAAGAAGGAGAAGAAGAAGAGTTCAGGAGAGACGGGATTACAAGTTATGTTTTTTTTATTTTTTTTATCAACGCATTTAAATCTAGTTCATCCTTCCAACTCACAGCAATAACGTCAACAAGGTAGGAGGTGGGTCCTGAAATGATTGCCGGTTCATCCCATGTGATTTTCATCGCAGAGATCGATGCGACTGCCGAGACAGCAACTGGTGGGGCATCAGGGTCTAAGAGAGAGAAAGAGAGAGTACTTTTTCATATAAAGTATACATTCAATGACATGCATTTACTCAGAGCTGATTGGCTGCATCAAGGCAACACAAAGGTAAATTATGGCAAAAACATAAAAAATAGCAAATGTGTGTTTCAATCGACTTGCATTCTTAAACCTTCAGATCTTTCTGGCTTTGAATAAGTAAAAAGTATATGAAAACATGCATAGACATACTTCCTGCTAGTGTGTGTATATCCATCCACTGTGTAGGTTCTCCAGCTCCAGCGTTGGTCCATGCCACCACTCTGATGCGATAGCGTCTGTATTTACGCAGGGGCTGCAGCGTTACTGTAACCTCCCTCGTTCTGCTTTCCATTGCATCTACTGACAGAATAACTTCACTCTCTACACAGGAAGCATCATCATCTAGTTCACACACTTGTCCCAGACGCTGTCTCTTCACCCTGTAACCCTGTAAGATCCCGGGGACTCGGGCAGGACGGAGCCAGCTCAGAGTTACAGCGTCCGAGGTAACGTTCACCACAGACAGAGACTGTGGGGGGCCAGGAACTGTAAACAGACATTTAACAAAGAGGTTAAATGAAGATTTAGATAAACGAAGAGCCAATTCCAAAAATATACAAACGAAATGTGATCATGATCAGGAATATTCATGGCAAGGTATTTTTAATATGTTAGAACTTTACATTTTGCCTACTTCCCATTTGTATTTTATGGTATAAATAAAACTATATATATATATTTTTTTATTCTCTTTTTCTTATAGGCTACATTGCATGGCGATTGACAGCATATTTCATTCATACTTAAGTCAGTATTTTCTGGACATTTGACATTTGATTCAAATTCAAATCCTGTGCAGAAATGCTCATTCAAAATTATTAGTATTAGTATTAGAATTTGATTACTTTTATTATTATTATTACTATTATTATTATTATTATTACTTTTAGCATTTCATTTGTAATTTTGTGCACAGCAGCCAAAATTAAAAGTCAAAAGTCCATCTGATATTTAATTTTCACTGTCTAAACAGGTCTCATATTGTAAAAGTAATAGCACTCAGTATATTTACGATTGCACATTCTCATCTCCATGCTAAAACTCGGCCAAATATAAAATCATTTTTTTTCAACCCTGTTTGTAAATTCCATGTGAGTGAGGTAAACCTGTCAATCATAGACTACTGGCAGGACTTCAGGAGGGGCTTTTACACGCAGAGGGTGTTTTGGGTGTTTATATGGCACTATATGTTTATATATTCTCTTGTAATGCTAAAAATACAGAATTAAAAACTGCTAAGAACATTTTAACACTCGTCAATCAGAACTGATTTTTTCTTGAATTCAGTTGTTAGTCCCAAAAAAAAAAAAGTTCCCACAAAGTTAAGCTACCTGACCATTGTCCTCCAGTCTCTTACTATCAAATACATTGCCATGAATAAGATACAGCTATATGTTTATTTTATTTAATATATTTCATGTACTTTAGTTACAAAACCTCCGATGCACCATTTCACCTGTCAGTACTCACGCATTAGTATAAGCACTGATATTACGCATAGACAAAACACAGCTGTGAGCTTAATCACATTAGAGCCAAGCTGTGACAGTCGGACCCTTGAACAAAGCACCTAACCTTTGAGCTCAATTGTACAACACTTTTGGATCAAAAACATCTGCTGAACATATAAAGCTAAACATCGCTTCTTTCAAAACCTGCAACGGGTGGATTACTGTACGTCTCATATTATGCATGCTCATCACAGATTATCAATTGCACATGCATTTGAATAGAGTCTAGAAAATCCTGTATAATAATGTGGGAATGTTTGTATCATCAGTTTAGATTTTTTTTTTTTTTTAGGTGCATGAGGTTGTTTAAAGGGTATCCCACAATGTCCACAATGTTGTGGTCAGACGAGAGGATTGTACCTGATTCTGGAAGTGTGTGTGCTGTGCAGTTGGTCTCTTTTCCTGGACCCGCTGAGTTAACCGGGGCCACAGAGATGACATAAAGCATGTCGGGATGCAGGCCGATGAAAGTGTGTACGAGTGTGTGTGTAAGCAGTAGAGGCATCACTTCCTCTCTGTGATCTCCTGAGACAATCTGGTAAAACAAGATCTCTCCGTTGGGGTTTAATGGAGCTTCCCATTCCATATACACTGAATCCCAATCCAGGCCCAAACAGGACAGATTCTCGACAGCCTCGGACACTGCAATACATGGGAATTTACATGATGACACAGTTTAAAAGCAATTCTATTCGCATGTGTATGTGTGTGTGTGTGTGTTTGACGATAAAATTAAATATTAAAATTGTAGAGACGGAAAGAAGGAAGTGAAATGTTTTGAATTGATAAATCCAAATCATTTGA
>JAOVYU010000042.1:33076224-33086731 GCA_025674565.1 Synodontis membranacea
AAAAACAGAGAGAGAGAGAGAGAGAGAGAGAGAGAGAGAGAGAGAGAGAGAGAGAGAGAGAGAGAGAGAGAAAGAGTCAGAGAGAGAGGAAAATGAGGACTGGATGATTAAGTAGATGATTATCCAGTGTTGGAACGAAGCAAATCTCACTCACCGGTGCATTACTTCTGCAGTCGTCTTTCCTGATAGTGGTCCTGATGGCAACCCTTTTGCAGGTTTTACCATCCTCTTTACCTACACACATGGAGAAAGGCAGTGTAATACAAACAAAATCACGGCAAATCACACACTTAGCCTTTCTTCAAAAAAGCCGACCTCAGCGCACAGTGAGGAGTGGTGAGGAGTATCACCAGTGATCATGGTCTCAATATAAGGCATGCCTGCATGTTTGCTTCATTGCTTCATTCTACCTTTATGTATGTACAATCCACAGCACCTTGTTCTCATTTTTAATGACCATGCTCACTGATACTGCTCTGAACTTCTCTGCCGAGCTCAACCATCTTCATAGTTTCTATTAAAAATACTGCTTGGACACAACCGTATGAAGATGCTGTGTTTTTTTTGGCTTTTCACAGAGAGCACACACACCACACACACACACACACACACACACACACACATACACAAACAAACACACACACAAGATATAGTAAAAGAGAGGAAGAGGGTTGGAAAGTACCTGTGTCACAGTTAGTACTAGCAGTGGGAGTTACTGGACTAATGGAAAAAGGTAACAAACCAAGTCCAGCACCTGAGAAACACACATGGTCATATTTACAATTTTACACATTGACCATCGGTCACAAACGATGCTTTCCCAGCATGCACCGTGTCGAGCTGGACAGAAATCCCGCAACTCATCCGTCACCTCAGAGTACTCAAAGCACAGCAGCCAACCCGCAGGAAAAACCCCGCAACAACTAAACCGCATGCCTTCACACACACACACACACACACACACACACACATGCATGCAGAGACAAGAATCTCTCACTGCAACACATATTTACAGATACATTAACTTAATCATTTAAACATATAACAATTAATAAATTAAAAAAAACATCTCAACACAATCAGAAAAGGCGTATGCCAACGCATCTCCTCAAAGTCATCTCTCAGTTCCCCAAAGCATGCAAATTCCAGTCTAATCAAAAGGTCATGGTGGGGTTTTACAAACAGATAATTAAAGTCAGATTCATGCAAACCACTAGTCATGCTAGTTTTGAGTAACTCTGTATAAAAGTGAAATATAAAGTGTCAATAACTGATTTGGTTCTTTAAGCTCCGTTCGTGGTTTTTAATTCTACAAAATCAGTGAGAGACCTCAATAACAGGGCTGCATAATTAATTGTATTTTAATTCTTTTATTTCAATTTTAGGCCTCAATCATTATCTACAGTTATAGAAATAGTTAACAATCTCTAAATGTGCCCGAAATTTCTCATATTACAATATTTGGACTTTTCTGCATAGAGCACAAACTTGTAGGCAGAAATACTTTTCAGTGAATGTGAAAGTGTTTTTTTTTTTTTGTTCATTTACAATAATAAAATTGAAATAAAAAAGTGATTTCAATTTCAATACTGAGCAAAATAATCATGAGTATAAATTTTTATCATGCAGCCCTAGTTAAAAACCTTAGCAATGCACCGCAGAACCTCCAAAGCCACTACACACAGCAAACACATAATACAGTCCAGGAATTAAGAAAAATAACTTCCAACCTAATGTTAGCCCTTGTCCTGTTAGTAGAGCTACAGAATCCTTTTTAACCTTTGCCAAAAAATGCATATTATGCAAAGAGAAGAAATATGGAGTGAGGAAAGGAAATAAAAAAGAGAAAAAAGAGGGAGGGGGGCTTCAGTTCCTCCAATACAGTTTGACGCAATTCAACCTCAAGCGAAACCAGCAGCCAAAACCGAAATCCCGCAACGGCCACCTCCGTCATCCAATCAGCATACGGCAACCACCATAAATCACAAGAAGCCACCACCACCACACCCGAATACTTACATGTCTTGCAGCAGCCATCGACGTAGGTCTGCACCACTCCTCCATTCTGAAAAGAGATTGCGTGGATTATAAAATGGGTTTATAAAAACATCTGCTCTCGGTATGACTAAAAAGACCTTGATTTGTTCTGCAGACCTGAATACACTCTGTGTCATTGAAAGGAGGGCAGACGACTCCAGACGCGAGGATCACTGCTCCCACCGCTGTCTCGATGCAGTCGAAACGTGTGCAATTAGACACCCAAGAGCTACCTGCCTGTAATCACACAAAAATGAAACACAAACACACAACTGAGCTTCGTTTCAGTTTCATAGACATAACTATACTGTACAATATATGGGCCAAAGCCGGGATTATTTTTTTTTTATCGAAAATGCATAAACATTTTTCCTTATACCCTAACTATATTGTCTATTACATATTAAATGAGATAATAAATAAAACTCTAAATTTAAGAATAATGGTACAAATTAATAAATAAAAAAAACACAATTAAACTTCTGTGTATAAGTTTATCAGCAATATTTAAAGACATTGTTATTTTTATTATTATATAGTAAGAGAGAAATAAAGCTGCTTGCAATCGATCAATCAGTCGTTGTTTCTAGAAACCCTTATTTGTACTATATTTCATAAAAGAGAGACAGGTATACCGTAAATACTTCTGTGGTTCCGTTTTCACTTGTGAATGAGCACGAGATGTTTTTACATGAGCCACAACACACGTAGGGGTCAGAAGACGGGACGTACTCCTGGTGCTTTAGAAGCAAACAAGAAGATACAGGTACTCAGATCTACTGTACACATTTTTTGATTTGTAATCAGGCTCAAGAAAAGCATTAGAAAACACTTTAATACAACAATGTAGCATAATTCACAGTTTCTTATGTCTAAATTATGACATAGAAAGTCTCCTGCAAATATCTTTACACCTTAAAACAACTGACAAGTTCTGTTAAATATCCTCAGCATTTAAATGAATACCAAAATATTAGCCTTAAAGATTAACATAAACATTGCATGCATCCATAATTATTTGCGTACAGTAACTACAGTATTTTCTTTAGTTGTAGGTGTCCACGTCCAAACATATAACTGTTTATAGGATTTCTTGAACAATAATACAACTCTTGACTGTTAAAACCTATTCAATGATTAATTAATTATATATAATACTTATTCCGGGATCGGACTACTCAAATTGAGCTCTATTTTATTTTAATATTTTAATTTTTTTCATGGCCATATTGAGTATTAATGCTGGGAACAACAAACAGGCCTTGTAGTGCGACATAATTAAAGAACAAACGTGGCATCTGAAAAAATGCCAGAGGTTTTGGTATTTTCTTGCCTACTTTGAAACCTTACAACTAAGATTATAGCTATAATATTTTACAAATTGGACAGAAAATTGTACATGGTGTGTGCAGGACTCACAGGTTCACACTTTTCGGAGCAGTTTGAAATGGTCACGTCCATTGCATAGAAACCTGTGTCAGAGTCTCTGTGTGTGAGGCACTGCACAGTATAACACAGCTCTCCCTCAACATACTGTACCATGGACTGGCCTGGACTGAGCACAGTCACTCCCTGAAATAAACATACATCTGCCTTCTCTGCACACACACACACACACACACACACACACACACACACACACACACACAAACAAGTGCACATCCATAAGAAGAACATTATGTTAAGTATAATGATTGCTTATGCAAATCGCATTGATCGTGTATGTGTGCATGTAGTGTGCATGTAGTGTGTGTGTGTGTGTGTGTGTGTGTGTGTGTGTGTGTGTGTGTGTGTCTTACTACACAAATACTGAGTGCAGCCACAGGTACTGCTGTGATCTGGCTCCTCCACTTGAATTTCTCCCTGACAAACACAAACATACGTTGAAGGTCACCGAAAGAAATTAGATAAAAAAAATATCTGTGTTCAAGGAAAGGTACATAAAGGTAAAAGTTCAAGGAAACTGTATATAATTTCTCTGATTTTGTATACTTTTTTAAACTCAATTTGTTGTCGTCAAATTTCTTTCAGACAATTGTGTGTGCATTTCTGACACGTCAAGACAAGTTCTTATTTTGTGAGTTTTCATGAGAACAATTTTCCAAAATTTCTTCTGATCTTTTTTCCGCGTTCCAACAATACCAACACATTTTATATATTAAAAAAATTGATGTATGTTTGTATGCTGAAATTTTCTATAAATTAAACGAGAACTAAGAGACATTGCTTGACCAAAAACAAATGTTGCTTAGATCTTAAATTTATGTAAGTGTGTCCAGGGTTTGTGTTTCTGTATAGTGTGACCATCCAAGTTGTGTAATCCTACATAGTCAGGTACGGAGAGATATACGCAACATAGTGTGAAAAGGAACTTACCACAGTGCACTGAGGCCGCGTGATACTGTCACACTGACACTCTGAGAAAGAGACAAAAGTGATATGAACTCATCAGGTCAATGCACTTTTTGAATATATATATATGGGGAATCTGTGTGCTTAGGAATATTACCACAGTGGATGTCTGGACAGCAGCGGCCAGGTACAGTCCTCTTAACAAGCACAGTACCAGCAGCACAGCTAATGCTGGGCTCACGACATAACCTCATATCGCACACTGCAATAAAGAATATGAATATTCAACTTATGCTTTAATATTTGTTTAAAAGTAAGTTGATGATGTATATACAGATCTGCACTAATCATTAAGACTGTTGCGTTTACCGTGCATCTATGAGAATATTTCCTTTTCACTTTTAATCATAATTTGAATTCACAAGTTGTGACTCCATGTTGGAATTTTTCAGAAAGTTCAATTAGTAATTGCCCAAAAGGTAATTACAATGTAACTGTAGTCTTGCAGGCTTTCTTAGTATTTAACAATTAAATATATGACACCAAAATACCTAACAGCTACGTGATAACTAGCTAAATTAATAATTTACTAGTTTATGTTCATTGCTGAGCTTTCTCTGTCAAAAGCACAAATTAACAAGTTATATTTGATTGCGTCATTAGTTAGTCTGATTTGATTTTGTGTGTGTGTGTGTGTGTGTGTGTGTGTGTGTGTGTGTGTGTGTGTGTGTGTGTGCGTGTGTGTGTGTGTGTGTATTGAAATACCACAGTGATAATGGGGGCAGCAGTGATGAGTAGTGTTCATATCCACAACTAAAATCTCCCCAGGCAGACACACTGGGATGGGCTCCATACAGGACTCGCACACTGGAGTACACACAATATAATACACAGTGCAAATTTTAAAAAATCATATTAGACACTATATTCATATTCACACACACGCAATAATTCCAAAATTTGTATTTATTATCAGGTTCCTATAGTTATTAGACGGTTTGACTAGGATCTAATATTAACCTGGATGTTCAAAGTTCAGGAAAAAAAAAAAATTAAGGTTCAATAAACATCCAGAAAAAATAATAAGTTTTTCACTAATGGACCTAATATCTGAATAGTTTATAAAATAAGTACTGTATGCACTGAGGGAACTGGATTATTATTATTTTTTTTTTTTTAAAGGGGTCCCTGACTGCAAATAATTTGAAAACCCCTGCTTCACACACTAATACACAGTTTACCTGGATCCAAACTGGCTTAGAATTTTGTCTGCAATGTGATAAAACTGAGAAGGGTGTAAATCAGGTCAGTGGAGAAGCATAGAGATGTGGTGTTTAATCATATTTTTTTAAATCCAAAAAACTGTACTCTTCTTTTAACCCTGTCATTTCCATTCAGGATAATTGCCTTGTGTTTTTATTCCAATTTTGTTCATCGAGTTCCTCTTTACAATCTTTCAGTTCTCTATACAGTCGACCCTCGCCACTTCGCGGTTCGAATTTCACGGCTTCACTCTATCGCGTTTTTTTTCAAATACAGTATATTCATTAAAAAGTTGATCAAGACAGTGCGCTCAGTTGCCTTGAGTCAGTTATTTTTTATTAACTTTTTTCCAAAAAATTGGGTGTTATTTCATGTCTAGAGGGCTCTAATAATGTTAAAAACCGTATTTCGAAGGTCGTAAACAGGTTTTCTATGGTCTAACTACGCGGAAATACTACTTCGTTGAAATTCACTTATCGCGGTAGAGTCTGGAACGGATTAAGCACGATAAACAAGGGTTTACTCTATCTGTTTAGCCAACTTAGTCTTTTCACCCTACTATTTGTTAGAATTTTTCCAAGCTCTATAAAAAGTTATATACTGAACAAAGCACAATTAATCAATCTAGCTATAAAAACCATTTCTTGATTGCTAATGATAAGCGCCAAAAGCTTACCCATCAAAGCCTTCTTACCACATAAATAGTTATAGCAGCAGGTTTGCTGCCCTCTGACCTCTACCAGGAACTGGTCCTCTTTGCATTCTGGCATTGGGACACTGGGACAGGACAGTGGATCACATTCTGTAACAAAATATTGACCTCAGATTTATTATTTCCACCTAAATTGACAAGATGTTTTATTTTATAAGCGAATTAATGATGCATCAGAACTTATCGGACCACATCGATATTCGGGACAGCAGGAGAGGGCGCTATATTCAATCACCAGCTTGTTTCCAATCTCACAGGAAGGAATATCATTCTGGCAAATGGTCAGGTTGCACTCTATATACGTACACACACACATATACATATTAGTCCACACGATACATACATGCTCAGATGATGTCACATATTTAGTTTGTACTGGTGTGTATGTGTTTGTGTGTGTACCGCAAATCTTTTTTGGGCAGCAAGCGCCCTCCTCCAGCACATCGATGTAGTATTCACCCTCACGTTCACATAGAGGGGCGGGCTCAGGAGGACACTCGGGCTCCACCGGGACAACACTGCCATTCTCCAGGCAGGTGAACAGACAACAGCCTCGCAGAGAACCGTTCCACACCTCCCCCGGGGCCCGTGGAGAACCATCGTTATCCGTACAAACTGACATGCACATGTTGAACACAAACACACACATATACATGCATGTTCATAACTTATACAAAAACACAACCTAATTTGCCATCCTGGAGTAAAATCAATAATAAATAAAATCCGTAATCACTAAAATCTAATAGCATGTCTTTAATTTGATATCACTTAACCATTCTGCCTCATCCAGACATGTGACTTTATCCTTTATTTATATATTTTCATTGCATGAGCCCTTGATATCTCACCACACTGGTCCTCAGTGACACAGAACGCGGAGTCGGCTCGGTGCAGGATGGTACCGTTCTTACACACACACTCCTCTCGAATGGAAGAACAGGTGCTCTCCTCATAATAATCTCGATTCTGACATGTCATCGTCTTGCATGTGTTCACACACGGCTTATACTCTTTACCATGAGGACACTTCAGAGCTGCCATGTACAAACGCACACACAATTAATACATGAAGGTGAACACAATCAAGAGCTACTGCATGAGATCTGGTATATTTGTGTGCGCATATGTTTGTGCAAGTGAACACTCACGGCAGAAGTTGCTTGTCCTCCAACTGAAGCAGATCTGGTGAGTGTAACAGATGGCTACATATGCAGCAAGAAAGTCACACTCATGCTCCTTGTAGTGCAAGTCACCTGCCCAGATTTTGTCACAGAACTGCTCTGGTGAAACCTACATAAAGATATAATTTACACATTAACGTTCACCGAGAGTAAACAAGACAAATTGTGTATTTTTTTTACATTTATAGTTTAAATGGTTAACTATAATTATATTGAGTTGGTGTTTGTGTCAAAATTCACAACACAAACATTCTCCCAGTACTTTCTCAATGACCTTACCTTATCACAAACAAATTATTAGATAATCATATGTCACCTGGAAACCTTTGGTATCAGAGCTTACCTTAGATAATTACTATAATTATTGATGAGCAGTGTAATTATTTCTTATTATAATTACAACTTGTTAATAACTTAGTTGTTAATGACTATAGTTAGGTAACAGAAAATTAAAACTCAGATACTGAAATCCTAATCATTTTAAGCTGTGACAGATACAAGCTACATATTCAGCTAGACTTCAGTGATGGCCAGAAGACAGAAGAAGATTGGGGGGATGTCCAATTATATTTTTCCAACCCTCCAGACAGCGTTCCCCTATCACAACCAGGATGGACAAACGCTATCACGTTCTTCCTCTGAGGAACAAGACAACAGATAAATGCATCTTTCCGAACTGCAGCACATGTAAGGTCACTCTGAGGAAAGCGCTATCTGCTCTCTTCAATATGCATGAGCTCACAGAAGCCCATGAATAGTTAGCGTTGCTGTAATTGACAGGACAGAGTATGCCACCCCTCCCTTCCTGAGAGGACAGGCCAATTTTGCCCTCTTGAACTCTAAGCAATGGATCACTGAGGCGTGATCAGGAATCGTACTTTTCTGTTGCAACATTTGGGAGCCCTTAACCCTTTTAATTAATTAATAGAGATGCTCATATGTCATTAACCGTTTTATCCTTGTCACGGTTGCTGTGGATCCGGAGCCTCTTTCCCAAAGTCAGCTGGGATCGGCTCCAGGTTCCCCCGCAACCCACAATGGATAAACAGCATAGAAAATGGATAATATGATAAAATTTTAGAAGAATAACATTAAGCTGAAACTGTTGAAATTGTTGCCTGAAATGAAAATCTGTGGACTCGCGGCACCGTGCAACCTATCGCAAGCTCATCTTCAGCTAGCATTATTAGTACCACTGAAGGAATCTCAGGTACTTTATTGTAATTTTTTCCTATATGCCAATATTTTTTATTTGCTATCTTGATTTACTTTATTGCTTGACTTCTTTATACTGTACCTCATTCTTGCTCAGTTATAAACTATATAATTTCATAAATATTTCTATATCTGTCCAGGACCTTGTGGTGACACTTGGAGAAGGGGGTCTGGTTGAGCATTTGAAAACATTTGGTGCAGTTTCCCGTGGTGCAGTTGTCTCCAACTCTCCGGAAGTACTCCGTCTCCTCAGATGTGTCCACCATCCAGCTGTGAAGAAACACAGGGATGTCCTCCACGTTTCGCATCACAGTTCCATTTGGCAAACGCAAGTCATCAGCTGGGTTTCCATCACAGCAGCCTGAGAGACAAATTTGAAAAATGATTTCACTCAACCATTGATCATGTCTTCTTAATACCGATATGCTGGCTTATCCAGTTTAGGGTTTGCTTTGGTGCCTTTAGTACTTATATTTGTGTTATATCCTTAGCCATGACGTCACCCTTGCTCCTGATATGCTTATATTAACTGCTATTTTATTCATATGACAATATCATAAATTTCTTTGTGGATGAAATCCACTGTTTGATATCGAATTATTATTTGATATGGAAGAAATCATTTCTTTTTTTTTCCCTCCAACTCATACTGGTTTCTACCTTTCTACTTTTTATAACTCTGTAAACTGAAGCGATCATGTACTGTATCAATGTATAAATGGCTAATTTTAACACACTAACCACAGAGGCCTCTGGAGGAGGTGTTATCAGGGGCACCGTACTGTAGGACCATGATGCCGGTGCTGTGGTACCACTGGATACTGATTCCACTGGGGGTGTGAATGATGTACATGGTCCCTGTGTCATCGATATACAGGTTCAGTCTGGTAAAGGGCAGCCGAGCTGTGATCTGGTTCACAGATACCTACATCCAACCAAGCAAAAAAGCATTACAGCTTAATATTCATAAATACAACACTAATAAAAGAAAATTACACTTTTTTTTTTTTTAAATCACAAGTCACAAATTATTACTTGTTCAAATATGGCATATATTGGTGGGGGAGAAAAAAATGATGGAATAGACAGCTCATAAGCTTTAATAAAATATGGACAGTGTTTTGGTTATGATTATATGTCTATCAAAGGTAGTGTATCTTAATTAGCTGTGTACTTTGCGGTCAAGGCGACTGATCATGATCCTGTAGGCATGAGTGGTTATGTTCAACTTCTTAAAACACAGGCCAGAGGTTCCACCTGAAGGAGTCTATCAGAGAGAGAGAGAGAGAGAGAGAGAGAGAGAGAGGTAAGACGGGGCAGAAATTAAAGACATAAATGCTCTCCTTTAATTACTGTCAGATTGACAACAATATTTTTAACAACAGTAAACTTACAGGTCGTCTTATGTAGTTCACACTCTGAAACACAAACGGATGAATTAATACTTCAGAAAAAAAAGAAAGCATTCCTGTTTTTATGTCTATTGTTGTTAGATATTGTTAAGTTTGTGTATGTTGTTCACCTCACTGGTGGGGCATTTCTCAACATGTCCAACAATGTTCTCTCGGGGCAGGTGGACCAGAATATAGGAGCCGTTATCATACAGAGCAACGTTGTTCCCATCAAATGTGATCACACGAAGGTCTGAGATTATAGAGCACCGGCCTGACAGTACACACACACACATCAGTATCTGGGCTTATTTGTATAAATAAAATGACTAATATTAATATTTGTGTTATAT
>JAOVYU010000042.1:33094615-33117401 GCA_025674565.1 Synodontis membranacea
TGTGTGTGTGTGTGTGTGTGTGTGTCTGTGCCGTGGGTAAGCAATGACCTTTTTCTGTAGAACCCGGCATATGTCATTAAACTCCCAGTGGAGGTACTTACCACATTGTGGCATGAAGCAAAAACGTCACTGTAGAGAAGGCCGCATTCTCGTTTAGCATATGGCTGTCTGCTCAGGTCCCCTTCACATGGTCTGCGTACTACAAAATCACTCTCACACTATCAACAACACACACAAACAAAATGCACAGAGCTGAACAACTGTTAATAAAATTATTAAAAAAAAAGTCCCAATACAGTACGTCCCTCGTCGCCTTCCAATCAGACGGCACTGAACAACATCAGAAGCATAATACTTTTGGTCTAAGCAATCCTACAAATCTGTTTATCAAACTAAAATTTTACGACAGTAAAGGTTAATTTGACAACCAGAAGCTGATCCATGGTAAAAACTTGACTATCTAAATTTAACAGCACTTCACAGCTTACATATCATATATATCTAAACTCTAAGGTTAACTTTCTACCCTTGATATTAAGCAAACAGTAGTGTAATCATTTAGGACCAGAATAAAAAGTCACTGCTAGTTTGGGATCCATCCTTAAGTAAGTTGTAAACTAGCAAGTGGTAGTAAATAAATAAATGTCAGGTGAACAAGAACATAGTTCCAACACTTTTTAATGTGTATGTTTACGTGATCAGCCTGTGATTCAAAGGAGAAAATCTAGAATTGACGAGACATTACATGAGAGACATAACTGAAATGTGAGCTGGGGGAAAGGCATTTCGCTTTCGCTGGTGTCCATTTGACTCCAAAAGACATTTGATTCCATTACCAGTTTTTATTATGGGAAATATATATGTATATATTTCCCATAATATCTTATATATAATATATAATATCTTAACCTGTCTACTTTTAGCATGTTTATTATTCCCCACCACCACTGTGGCCTCTCTCATTTGTCTCTTTCTGCCCTGGTACCTTATAAGCTGGTAGCATGCCTGACTGCACTCACGTACCTGGCCAAGAGCCCAGCTGTTCCCAAAAGCTTGAGCATTGCTGACCTCCATGTGCCCTGCTGTGGTCATGTCATTCACTGTCACCATGTCAAAGTTCCCGCACATGCCACTGAACTGACCCTAAAAACACAAACACACACACACACACACACACACACACACACAAAACACCACATTTGGTTACTGGTAACCTTTTACCAATAATCATTTGGTAAAATGTTGTTGAATGTCTGCTGAAAATAAGTTCTCTCATAAGGAAACTATGAGAAAAAACAAAACAAAACGGTATTCGGGGGAAAAACAGGGGGAAAAAAAAACGGATTTCTCGAAAGTGCTGTCTGTGAGATAAACTGAAATTACAATGAAAACATTCACAGGCTTTCCCTTGCCCCTAAACTGACCCCACATCTCTGTTGAACCTACGTTTGAGTCATAGATATAACAAAGTAGATATTTCATTGGGTTAAGCCAGACACGTCAGCTGCACCACCACTTTCTATGGGGCAGCTTTCCAAGTTGAGCTCAGTGACGTCAACTGAATTTAGATCATGTTTTTAGATCAAGTTTACCCCCAAAGAAATGCACAAATAGTGTATAATAGAGTTTACAGGTTAGACTGTTTGGTATTGTTTAGCTTATATTCATCTTGACATTCATTGGCAGCTTAATATCTATTTTGTAAAATTATTTTGCGGATATCCAATTGAACATCATTGACGCTCACTATATAGACACATGGCCATCACACCTATATATGTACTTCTTCCCCAAATTGTAGCAGCACACAATAGTACAGTATGTCTTTGTAGACTGTAGCATTACAGTTTCAAAGGCACTACAAGACTACAAAGGCATTACAAGAGGCCCAAACCTGCTCCAGAATGATAATGCAACTGTACACAAAACAAGGTTTATTTAAGATGTTTTTCCAAGGTTGGAATGGAAGCCCTTGATCATCCTGCACAAAGCCCTGATCTCAACCCCACAGAACACCTTTGGGATGAACTAGAAAGCCGAGTGTGAGAGATGTGTCTTGGCTGATTAGGCTTTCTCAGCAGAAATATGGGATTAGATCGCATTAAATATAGCTTTGAAAGAAAAATCCATAATGTACGGAGCTTTCGCGGAAAATTTACAGAGAAAGGTGACAAGTCTTTTTTGGTTAGTGATCTGCGTTGTAAATGACAAAATAAAGATGTACAATTATTTTACAAC
Organism: Synodontis membranacea; assembly: GCA_025674565.1. Classification (NCBI taxonomy): domain Eukaryota; kingdom Metazoa; phylum Chordata; class Actinopteri; order Siluriformes; family Mochokidae; genus Synodontis; species Synodontis membranacea. Next base: position 33,096,854 of record JAOVYU010000042.1, read on the forward strand.
AATCCCAAATCTCTGCTGAGGTTGTTTTCAGACAGATAACCAAACTGAGAAGCTAAAGAACTGTGAACAAAAGGACAAAGAAAAAACACCAGTTGGACATCTTAAAATTTTGATAACGAGGTAAGTATAAATTCTTATATAAATATATCTGTATATACTCTAAAGCTGATACCAGTGTAATGTCTTGTAACATATTTATAATGTGATGTTGAATGAATGTTTATAACAGTAATGTACAAGATTTCTGAGCTATGTACGTAAGATATTTTTCAATATTTTTCAATAAAGTCTGATTAAAAACGGAAAGCCGACTGTGCATCAAGCCTCACCTGACATCGGCGCTCACCTGACAGCCTTCCCAAAAAAAAAAGTTTCGCTTATTATAAGAGCAAAAGGGGACTAAATCTGGAATATGATGTTCAAAAAGCACATGGGTGTGGCCAGGTGGCCACAAATCTTTAGTCATATACTGTGTATTATTGTGGCACCATGCAGACAGAGTGCAGTGCGGCATACTCTGAAAACCACACCCACCGGAGGGGAAAACACTTCATCACTCTACGCACTAAAGGTGCCTCCGTGTCACTTTAATCTGCTACCAAAAAACTGACACATGCCTTAAAGCTTCTGTTTGACACGACGCACTACCAAGAAGATAAAGAACCCAGAACTAAGTTTTTATAAGCTGCTGAACCTTTGCCCACTGGAGGGGAAAACAATCGACGGCACAATACACTGGCCTTGGCGCAATGGATAATGCGTCTTGATTACAGATCAGAAGATTCTAGGTTCGACTCCTGGCTGGCTTGAATCTTTGAGGCAGTCGTACCGTGTCATGGCTGACCCTGCGCTCTGACCTCAGCTTCCTGACAAGCTGGGATGCATAGAAAATGAATTTTACTGTGCGCTAATGTATATGTGACAAATAATGGTTTCTTCTTCTTCTTCAAAATGCATGTACCTAGCTAAAAACCATTTATTATTTCACCATGTCAAAGGAATACTTTAAGGAACACCTTATGTCTGTCAGAGAGGAACTGTCAGTCTGTCTCAGTACCCCTTATCCACCTTGCATTGCCTCATGTCTTATTACCCACTTTAGTCTCCTTAAAGGCTCATATTTTAGGTTTGGCAGCATATAAAAACTTAGTTCTTAGTTCTTTACCTTGTTGGTAATGGATCCCATCACAAAGCAGCTTTTGGCATGTTTAGTTTTTTTTTTTGTGTGTGTGTGTGTGTGCAGAAAAAAGTGACAAGGAGGCACCTTCAGACAAAACATAGTTAATGGAGAGCGATGAAATGTTATCCTTTCCGGTGTGGATGGGACATAATCACGCTCTGTCTGACATTACTGACATATGTGCTCTACTGACATGGCAGTGGATTAACAGTATATCGATTTAAAGTTTAAATGGAACTGTCTGTAAATTCATATCATAAAGGGTGAGGTAGCAACTCTAACCTTCCATCGTGGCCCAGCGCGAATGTGAATGGTTGTTTTTCGGTCCCACAGCACAGTCAAGTCATGGTTGGGGAAATAGACCACTGTGTAGTAGCCTGCTGTCCACAGCTCAAATTCGTACCCTCGTCCCACCACAGAAGAGGGGCTCTGAAATTCCAGCACAAACACAATGAACACCACACACACACAAAACAGAGCAGGTGTACACCATACCTGAAAACAAACAGCCAAAAGAGCACACACACAAAGACACACAGAGGGTTTATGCAGTCATCATGAAACGCTGCAGTTATAGACAGGTGACTTACGGGTCTGCCCGAGTTTTCATTGAAGTAGATTTTAGTGAGGCCGACAAAGATGTGCAGGTTCTTCATGCAGATTATTCCACTTTCGTAGCAGTCTTTATTCTGAGCAGTAATAGAAATCTCTGTATCACCGACACTCTATTTATGGGAAAAGAGAAAACAGGCATCTTCATCTGCAACATACTGTATATGCAGTTACATTATCAAGGTTATCATATTAAACTTAATGTCAGAGTTGTGTGTGTTTGCTTGTATGTGTGTGTATGGTTTTTTTTTTTTTTTTGTAGCTGCCGAGGGCTCTGTCCCCAGAGTAGATCAATGGGCTCCTCCGAGACTTACTGCCCTTTAACAGACACCAAAGTCCTTTTACTAACCCTGCACAGACAGACATACAGACAGACACACACACATACACACACAGTACACACACACACACACACTCAAAGCAGGAGCAGGGTGTGTTCCAGTGTGTAGGCTGATTGGGAACAGATTGCTCTTTGTTAACTGAGGGTTACTGCAAAGTTTGTGTGCTGTGTTCGTGCGGGTTTGACATTCAGCTGGGCTCCATTACAGCAATCCTGCTCTAATTAAAAATCTACTCTGATTTTCCCAAGATTAGGAGCACTGGGAGCCAATCCTTTCTTGCTATTCTATCCACCCTGACAGCGAGTCGCAAAAGGAAAGCTCACTCACTCACTCATTCGCTCACTCACACACCTTCTTAGCCTCTTTGTTGGTTTTAAAAAGTTTTGGCAGGTTTAAAGGTGTGTCATTGTAGATGTGATAAAAACATTCCACTTGTGGAAGCTGGTAAGCTCCTTTCTGCTAATAAATCCGATTTACTCACAAACGGTCAACAATGGGTGACACTTCGGACCTCTTTCCGTTCCTGACACACTTGGGTTCTGTTCAAAATGTCTTGCATAAGTTTTCACCCCCTTGAACTTTTCCACAGATAGCAGTGTTACAACCTGAAACTACAACGGACTTACACTTGGAATTACAGTATATGTCCTGAATCTATACAAAATAACCCAGGATATTGAATTGGGGGAAATCTACATAGTTTGCAAAATGATTTAGAAATAAAAATCAGTAGAATGCAATCACAAATTTTACTTTTATACTTTTGAGTTTCCTCCCAGTGCAATTATAATATTATAACAATCCCAATTGTGTCCATTTCATTTCCAGTTTGTAGCACCACAAAATGTAGAAAAAGATGTGAATACTTACAAAAGGCACTATAGCTGCTGCTTTGTTAGCCTTACCCTGGATTGTATTATGCAAATTACATAACAGCATTGCATTGTGGGATAGAAATTGGCCCAGGAAGTCCATTATCCAGGATTCAGTGGTGTAAATACAGTAATTTATATTAAATACCTTTTTGTGTTGTGTGCATACTAAACACGGCGTACACACACACACACACACACACACACACACACAAAGCAGTACCTTTATAAGGAAAACTTGGCAATCGCTAGCATAGTCATATTCCAGGCCATCGAAAGTGTGGTAATGACGGTCGCTGTAGACAGTGCACACAGCCGGACAGGGAAAGTATGTGCAATTAAAGAACCCACGATGACACACACTGGAAACAAAATCAATACACATATCATTCAAAAAAGCGCCAATAAAAGCAAACAATTAAAAAGAAACAATAATAAATAAACACACTGACCAGCGGTAACAAGGAGTATCCACCGTCTCTCCTGGAAGATATTCCAGACCAAGCCATGCACATGGGCAGTTTTCTGGATAATAGCACTCTCCATTATGACCAACTAACCTGTGCATATGAAACACACACACACACACACACTCATTTAAAAAGAATATTCTTTACCATGTGATGCTATGTAATCTAATAATTCAATCAAATCTCTTTCGAGTCAGGCAGACAGATACAGATTACCCTGCTGGACATCCACACCCAGACACACAGGGAGTCATAGGAGGACAGGTAAGGTTCAGCATTAGGTTCCTACAGGTGAGTTCACAAGCCACGCCCACACCGGATGGCCCTACACCCTGGGGACCCCTGCAGTTATAGTACACTTTCCCGTTTGGACAATCATCAGTCTCAGGCTCTGAATGAATATAATAATTAACAATTAAGTCAGGAGAGGTGTTTGTAAAGATTAATAATTACAACACACTGCGATGTGAGCGAAAAAAAAAAAAAAGATTTACCGCAGAAAGTTAGGTTTGTAATTTACAACATGTTCAATAAATTTAATCTGTGCAAATAATAACTGTTTATTTATCATTTATCATTAAGCAGGGAATATCTACTGGGTCTACTATGACATTTTAAAATTAGTAACAAGTTTCAAAACAACAAGCAAGGTAATTATTATAAACTTAAAGAATCTCCTAATATAAAATAACGCCAATTAGCATGATTGGTAATGCAGTGTAAAGAAAATAACACAAACTGTTTGCCATATCCTGGATATCCTGGTAATTAGATGAATGTGTAATTTTAGAACAGAACGTGAGTGTATTTTATTATTTACCTCTTTCTTCAGGCACACACTCCATACGACCATTTCTGCAGAGACTTAAAAAACAAATGACATTACACGCTTATAGTTAGCATTAATAGAATTAGCGAAACAGTGAAATGAACAGCGTTATTTTGTACAATACAAGACACACCTTAATACCACAATTAACTTTTGCCAAAACATTTACTACTGTATATGCTATAATTCAGGGACTTAACAGCACAATTTACAAATTTCCACACACACTTACCAAGGCCCAGAGGAGCTGAAGGACACTTCTCCTGGCTGAAAGACTGAACCCATGAAGTAACAGTGACACTGAGAACTAAACAAACAGAATCCCATGTTACTTTCCGACTTATAAAAAAGAAAAAAAATCTTAAAAAACAATGTGTGGCTTTACAAATGTGTGTTTTTTTGTCTTACAGTGGTACACAGCGCTGACGTGCGTGATCATAGAACATCTCATCCATGCAGCCACATCCTTCAGCGCAGTCTCCATCACACACTTCACCAATGCTCACTGACTGACAGGTTCTCCCACATGACGTCGTACAAGGGTGGTACATCATTCCTCCTAAACAGATCATGCCTACACGCGTACACACACACACAAATCATAAAAGTCATAACACATTAATCCTCAGGTTTAACAATTAAATACACATTTTATTTTAAACATCCATTAAATATTTATCTCAGTACTTCTAAAAAAATAAAAAATAAAAAAGTAAAATAAATAAATAAATAAATAAATAAAATAATAATAAATAAAACTAGAACACAAAAATTGCATGTTTGCAGTCTTTCTAAGGTTGCAAAAAAATGGTTTAAATTAGACTTAGAGAGAATTTCTTTAACATTTCACCTTAAGGTCTGAATATAATCTCTGTAATATACTTGTTTTTATTGTTATCATTAGCAAGACTATAACTTAAGCATTAATGTTCCATAGCTAAAATAAAATAACTTTAGAAACACCATAGTTTGTGCGGTTTAATTATTGTTTGCATTTTAACTGCATATATACTGAATATATGCATTATATAATTTTCTACCTATCACTAATATAATTTCATATAAAATTCTGTAATAAATTACATTGCAACATTTAACGTTACAAAATGTTACACCATTCTAACAGCCTCGATTATCCAATTATCCACAGTAAACTTTAATTAAGCCATTATGTTAAATTGATTTTTCAAATTCTTCATGCTCGTGGATGGAATTAACGTCGGCTAATGCATGCTTTTATTATTTGGATCATTTGTTTTCATTTATGGTTTGCTAGAAAAAAACATTACCAGGTTTTCTTAAGTAAACTGCTGTGTTAATTAGAGAAATTAAACCTTGTACGTATGTTTAACGCTGGTTTTTAACGCTTCATTGTTTTTGTTAATGGCTTAACAGTACTTGTGTGGTTCACTTGATGAAGAGGTGACGTTATAGACTAACCACACTCGGAGACGTGTGCTCTGAAGTAGATGGTGATGTGGTGTTTGGAGCAGATGTAGGCGTAATGGGCGAGGGCGGTGCACAGGCAGCCGTTGCCACACCGACAGGCTTGATAGCGGCACTGCTGGTAGTACACACCAGGACTCACGTACGCGTGGCACGCAGCAAACACGTCTCCAGTCAGAACATCGCATATTGATGCATAGAATACTGCAACACAACAGGAAATTATCACTGTAGGGTCTTTCAACCTTGTAAAAAACAACAAGCAAGAAAACAACCCATGTTACAGATGGAGTGCCAATACTTATATAGACTTAAATGCGTAAATACATACATAAACCACAACCTGTAATGTTGTAGTATTTACAAGAATGTTGCCTCCAGTGTTGGCTCTATCATCTGATGACACTTGGAGACTTTGATTTGGAGACTTTTTTGTTTCCCTTATTTCTGATTTTCCAGTAGCTGCTTTAGCAGTATACCTCGGGTCATTACTCTGCTGCAAACTGAAGTCAGTGCCACTAAATTATGAGCCATTTAATTTGCATTAAGATGTTTTTATTCACTTGAGAATAACTTGAGAATCAGTAGTCATGTCAAGAAAGCTAAGCCAATTTTCCAGTTTGTATTGTACAAATGCAATCCTATAATCTGATATGCATGAATTACTGGATTATTGTATATTGATTATAGCATATGATTAAAACGCCTGAGATGGTTCCTGTTGCGACAATGTGCACATGTACATACACTGAAGGCAAATTCAAGAAATCTAGTAAATTAGAAACGAAGACACTTGAAATGCTTCAGCAAGTCAACAGTAATGAAGCAATGAGTCGGGCAAGGTGTTTTGAGAAGCAGTCACGATCCAAGGGGGGCAGAAGTCAGGGCGATTCGACAGCTTTTAAGGGCTGAGCTTGTGAAGCATTTCAAGGATCTCTGTTGCCATGTGTTTAATGAGTTTTATACAGAATTTAACGCTAACTCTCTGCTCAAATTTGAGGTTCATAGTAAAATCGCACATGCACGTTGTCACAAAAACGCATGTAACGCAGGACCCAATGTTTACAGTGCGGCGTCACACCACATACTGACTCACGAAAGTTACCGCTCACTCCTGCTGCACACAGCTGATCGTGACGCGCTCCATTCGTTCACAACGTGCAGAACGCACCTCGTAAAAAATTTTTATTATTCCTTAATGGGTCCTTCAACTCAAGATATTTTGCATTTTCTCATTGCATTTCATTTTTAATCTTTTTTTTTTTTTAGCAAAAATTAATAAAAAATAAATAAATTTAGGACAATAATTAGGATAGATGAATGATGTTCATAAAGTTGATGTTATCTAGTCTAGATACCACATCTATTTAATATAGATTGTTTTTATTACTTTGATTAGATTAGATGACTGTTTAGATGATGTACTCTACAGTATATGACTAAATGTACATACCATTTTGTTGGTTCATCTCACAGGGATCGATAATGGGGATGTTAACAGGGCTGATACATGCTGAAGACACTTTCCATGCATTGGCATGCAGCTGCGGTGTCCCTTCTATCATACCAGCTGGAGAGCTAGTTAGTACACGACACATCATTAACTTACTGTACACACAAACACAAGCCCCAACTTTGATGATGATTATTAAAATGTAGTGCCAAACAGAGAAGCGCATACAGGAAGTCATCCCGTAGGTTGCCATTAAGTGTTCCGCAGAGTCCGAGAGTGCGACCTGCCCATGTGCTGTCCAGCTGCAGGTAGATTCGTCCACCCCGCCAGTCATAATGCAGCTTCAGTCCAAAGGAAGCTCGCAGGCACACAAACACAGATGTCAGCCTGCGCACATCTACTACATCTAACAAACACACATACAAATGCATAAGCATCCACTATTCGATCTTGCATATAAAAACAGAGCAAAAATAAAAACCTGTATTAACTTCAGAACCTAAAACAATAAACATGAACAATATACAGTAAAAACAAAATAGCAACTGGCCAAAGTGCTCATATAGTTGTAGTCTTTTTAATCATAATGTTGCCATCTGACAGAAGAGAGTGTTACATTGAAGAAGAGACGTTTTACTCTACATTGACTACAAAAGAAATATCTTGATCAAGCTGACTAGAAAGAGATAACTTCCTCCATATAACCAAAAGAAAGCTTGATGTAATATAAAGTACTAATCTTACCATCTGAGTAAGGTAGACTGACAACCATGCTGGCACCAATAATGACCTCTCCTGCTCTGTTGAGGGTGACCTGCCTGCTGATATCTTCATCAACCACAAGAGACACCGAATGACTACAGGAATCTTCCTGAGACTGAAAAAACAACCACATTAAACATAATACTGTATGTACACATACAAACCCACATCCATATGAAAACAGGACACACCTAATATACTACAATCCCACAACCACAGCACTGCTTTGCATGTGCATTCTGATAAATCGCACACTTTAAAAAAAAAAAAAAAAAAAACTGTTTAAAAATCTATATGAAGGCAAATAAAATAGTTACTGTATGAGTGCGTTCTATAAAAAGTACAAAAAGTACATGAAGGCTTTGTCACTGAGTTTGTGAAAGGGTGGTGAAAATCTAATATTAAACCAACTTTTGCATGGTAATATAGTAATAATTACAAGAAACTGAATATCTGAATTTGAATATTTTGAGATACAGTATCATAACTCCTTAATATAATATTATAATGTTTATGTTTTGACTTTTAAATAGCAGAAACACGTCTTCAAATTTAATACCTGCCCTTCAGCTTTATTAATCTGAACATACAGTATCTGTCCCCAAAGTGACTTTCAGATTTAGTGAATGACATTTCGCTTAAAAATAATAATAATAATAATAATAATAATAATAATATATTTGCACTGGCACTGCTATGATTTAGATGGAAAAAACAAAACTGCACATTCATCAAGACAAATTTACAAGACACACTAATATAAAGCTCCTATCACAGAAAAGTTTCAGGTGTCCAGAGATCCTGTAACTAAATTATTTAGCAAAATATCATTTTTATCATCATTTTGCATGTTTTTGCATTCACAAATAGTCATCAAAAAACAGAGCCTGAGTGTCTCTTATTTTCTGGCAAAGAGATTAAAAATCTATCCTTTATCACCAAATGTGCAAAAAATTATTTATACACAAAATCAGAAAGCATGGATGCAATGCAGCATGCTGTGATTGTTAAGAATTACACAGCCTGATATCTCTATTTTCATGGGAAACCAACTGCACATTCCCCACTCAAACAACAGCGTAGCAGTGACGCTTGAAAGCAGGGCTGTCCGATCTTATCTGAAAGGGGTCAAATGGCGGCACGTTTTCATTCTAACCAGTCCAGAATCACGCCACGTGTTTAATGAGTTTTGTCAGTCCTGGGTTACAATCAACTATCAGCTACACCAGATGGACACCCCTTCTTTAAAAACATATTTAGATATGGAATGCAGGATATTTCATCATGTGATGGGGTTAAACACCATAACAGTATAAACGTCTCTTAACTTAATTTCAGACTTATATATAAATAATATAAATATAAATTTTAAAAAGAAAGCTAAATATAATGGGTTAAAATAGAGAAAATCTTGGCTCATACACACACACATTCAGCCTTACCTCTCCACATGCTGAGTATTGCACGGTGACAGTAAACTTGGTGTTGCCGCGACTCTTAGCTAGTACATATTGGCATTTGCCCGTATTCATGTAGATGCGCCCATCAAACGTGGTCACGTGTGTGTCACCCATCACTGTACACTCCGCTGGTATTAAAACACACATATACAGTATGCACCCCGGTAAACTATTATATAATGATTCCGCTGCATATTTAAAAACATTATGATGATGCAAAAAAATACAGGGAATAAACGAAAAGACACAAAACCGATCTTACAAGTACAATTGTTTTCCGTGCAGTTCCATACTCCTCCCATGCAGACACTAAAAACATAATGACAAGAACACAGCACCTTATAAATTCTGGAGGAAATTATAAAAGAAAAACCACAATACATAAGTTCTTAGTCACAGTGGCATTTAATTATTTATTCCTATGAAAATTTATATGATAGAAAGCATAATTTAAATGGTCTATAAATGGTGTATTACAGCAAACACTCAGGATAATGGTATAAGTGAGGCCTACAAATGCTGATGAAGGATAAAAGGGATGTTTGGATAAATTACTAGCACTGAACTACTCCACAAATGTCGTATGTGAGGGACATGATCAGAACGCACCCTGTTGCCACCATTTAATATACAAAAACATTATTACTGAAACACAGGGGTGTATAATATATCATGACACCATATTTTAAACTGCAAAATCTGATGCGCATTATGGATATGTGTCATATGAGCATTCTATGATTTATGCATCTAATGCAATTGGACTGTTTGAACACCAGAGGTCCCTAACTCTCAAGCACGGGTATTAATTTAACATGGATTCATTACCAGACAGTACAGCCTTGCTCCAGAACATGACCCAAAGGAAAAGCTGTGCCATGATATACACATGGACACTGAGACACCGCTATACAAGTTCCGTTCTGTAGAATCATCCCTGGAGTGAAAACAGAGAAGGAAAAAATGAGAAATTTGCGAATACATACAGTATAAAACACCCATTTCCAGCAACACACAATACTGAGCACTGAGAGACGGGTCTATATATGTAGCTTAAGCCATTACATTTTCAAGGACGATTTAACACTGGTACTGCAATACAGGTCATGAATAGTATTAGGAGGAGGGCATAAGGCTTATGTTACTCTAGAAATAATATAGAAATCCTAGATCACTCAGATATTTGAGACAAATATAGCCTTGGATTATATGTGCTGTATATGTGTAATAAAAAGGAGATTTCAAACTATAAGAGGAACTACGATGGTATAACACTTACCATCAGGGCAGTAGCATCCATCCAGGCAGTGCAGGTTGGTGCCTAGACACTCTTTTTCAAAAGTGCAGGTGGGGGGACAGCAACTGATACAGTCTCTGTGGACAAAGCTGTCTTCACATCCGTCTACTATAACACACAAAATAACAATATTCAATATAATGTTTGATTTTGCAAAGAGACAGAGCCAAACTCAAAGGCTTAAACGTAAGGGTTGACATAGTATATAGTGTATGGAAATCAAAATACACAATCAAAAATACCAACAGTGTGTATTTAGTGGAACTGGATCAGCTAATTACAGATATGCATCAATCCTATTTTTAAATTTTTGATTCAATATCGATATTACCGTTACAGTACCTGTGCATGCTCTCTCTCTCTCAAAAAAAAAAATAATAATAATAATAAATATTGTTTCCAATACCAATCATGCATTTAGGCCAATATTGGATCAATGTATGATTTGCTATCAGGTGAGAATTAATATTCTCCAAGTCCATGGGAACTCTTCAGTACTCTACTCACTGCAAACCTCTTGTGAGGTAGCGTTAAATTATCAGGAGGGTCGGTGACAATACTAACATTTCTATTCCACAGATTAATTTCCCTGTAAAGATTGCCCTTCACTAACCTGCTTAGTGTTTAATAAATATTACAGGCTAGACTGACCACATGAAGGGAAGCTGTCTCTCCATTCTCGGACCGGATAACCAACATGGGAGCAGGCCCTGGTATATTCGACAAGCGTCCGGCAAAATGTTTCTTCATCATGTGAGCTGAAAAAAGGGTACACATTACAATGTCAAAATTTCTATACATATGCAAACTGTACATATTTCGCATCGTCAGCATGTACTTTTCCTTCACCTGCAAATAATTTAAGGTATATAACTGGACCTCAAGGGCTCCAGAGAGCGAGCTCCAGGGAAATATAAGGTAGAAACTAATAAAATACTATATTGAACACATGAATCTGAATGAAACTTCCCTGTCATCTTACTCAGCAGCTGGAGCCGAACCTCCTCATCAGTCAATCTAATAAATATAACCTGCCCTTCTTCAGCACGCAGACATAAATACATATACACAACACCCTTATACATGTTTCATTACTTTAATAATTCTATAAATGCACAGTGACAGATTTTAAAAAGAGACTAGAGAGAAGAAATTAGAGAAAGAGAGAATATGAGAGAGAGAGAAACTGATCGTGTATGTGTGTGTGTGTGTGAGAGAGATGTAGAATGCAGAATGGGCCAACATAGGATATACAGCATTATTATACCAGGATATTTGTGTGTGTGTATAAACATATATATCAAAATGGTAAAATAATGAGAATATTCACTCTTTCAGTTGCAGTACAGCAATATAGGCCCATAAATATTTTAATGCATCCAAGTTCTGAATTCTAACTAAAATACAAACATAAAAAAAAGGCTTTGAAAAGGACTTTTCAGCCTTTATACACAGGACAATGTCTCCAACCGTTTGATTAAGCCTATAAACACATGCACACGTGCATACAGACATCGACTCTACTTACACACATAGATCCGAAACACAGCTGGCAACAAATGGATTAGGGTCTATGTTCTCATGGCAGGAGATAAAAGGAAAGAAAAGCAAAGCGCTGCACTTCTCAATGGCATCCTGTGTGAAGGACACAAAACAAAACAGATCTAAATGTCACCGATTAACAGAGGAAATAAGCATACAAGTCTACATATATCAACACACCTATATTCACAGTTAAGATTATTAGAACTGTTTTTGCCCCCACTTTGGATTGAATGTCATCAAATATGACGTACAGTAGTTAATTAATTATCTAATAGTTTTAGTATATGGCGGTTCCTCTGATGATTAACGACGTCTATGAAGAAAGACCAGTTAATTACATATGTGAACAGAATGAATAGAATACATAGAATATAGAAATTCTGATTAATGAGTAAAATAAATGTAGGAGGTATATGTACTATATATAATTCTGATTAACTCATTATTTGAGTTTTATTACTCTTTTGGTGCCTTTTTTTTTTTTGGCCTTCACAGAACAGGCCTGAAAACTGTAACTATGAACATTTGAACCGAACTGATCTTTCAAATTAGGTATAAAATAGTCAAGTGAGAAATCCTGTGGTTCGTGTGGTCAGTTCTTCACTTTAGGAAGTTTTCAAATGGATGAACAAACCATATGACAATGGCTTCGTCTTAGAGACATTAGACATAGAGACATTATAAAAAAGGAGGTAGCAAAAATCACTGGTGTCTCAGGTGAGCATGTTTAACAAACACACTGCTATCATATACTTACATCCATATCAGACTCCGATGAACATGGTCCAGGAAAGTCATCGTCTATTGCAGGACAGGGCGGTTCATGGGGAAGGTCCACAATCCAGCTGTTCCCAAACTCGGCAACATTTTCAGATTTTATACCTAAAAGGACAACAAACACCTTCGCTAATCTTAAGCCTGTCCATTGGGGGGAAAAAATATAAAATTATTAAACCTAAACTCTCTGTCTAGGCTGAAAAAAATGCATTAAATAATATTTAAATAATTTCCTGTTCAGTTAAAGGATTCTGAAATATCTGTGAAATAATCACAGATTATATACTTGGAAGCTGCTGAATACTGACCACAAAATTATGTTGCTGAACTCGTCCTTTAATCTGCGTTACTCCTGTCACAACATTAGTAAACTCTACTACATTAGTAAACTGCAAGTCTACCACAGCTACATGCAGAGCTCATGTAATTGATCTGAACTGGTCGCTGATTGATACGATAAGTGTGTTTCGGCCTGTTTGTCTCACCGTGGCTGCTGCTGAGATCATCTGATCCGTCATCATTGTAGTTTCCACACAGGCCACAAGGACGGCCTTTGTGCTCCTCTGTCATTTTGAGGTAGACGCCGGAGCTTCCATCCCAGGCCAGAGAGAAACCAAACGTGCTCTTCACCAGGATGTAGTCAGCGAGTCGCTCGATAAAGACATTATGAACCGTCTGGGGCAAAGTCAGTCTGTAGCGACAGAACAAGAACAGCACGTTCTAAAAATAATAGGACAGTCGGACTTCATTTTCATTTAAAAATCACAAAAATGGCTGCAGTGAATCAGGACGAGCAGATAATTGCTCTTAAATTTACTGCTCTGGGGGAAAGAAAAAAAAAAAACATCTCAACAACATCAATGATCCTTATTGTACTGTGCAAAATGAAGTCTGATAATAACAACAAAAAAAAAAACACAGATTAGTGTGCATATTCATTTGACTTTCCTTTATTCCTTTACATTTTTAATTTTACGTCCAATTAGGCTAACCTCTGTTCCCCCTTCAGCACCCGGTAGCCTCTAATGTGGATCTCCTCCTCGTTAGGAAGAAAGAGACTGAGAGAACGAGGACAAGAGTACACTGAGCCACGACAAGAACGACTGTTGTGAACCTGCCATTCAGAGAAACAGAGAGAGAAAGTCAGGTTGAATAATAGGGAGGCAATCTGAGGACAGATAAGGAAGATAAAAAAGTACTCAGTCAAAAAAAAACAAAAAAAACAAAAAACAAAGCATTCAGAATGACGTCATTTCTAGGTTTTTTTTTTTTTTTTTTGCTTTATAAAGCAATGTTATCCAAGTCTATATAAAAAGTAAAGGGCTTCAGTAGACTTCTGATGCTCTCACTGAGGGGAAATGTCATACCAAATAAAAAGAGACAGCTAAAGTAGTGCTGTAAAAGCGTCTTTAACTCACCCACACAGTATACCGGGGCTCTGCTGAGTGACAGTCTTTGGCCAAAATATATGAACATGTTCCAGGGAAGTAGTAGTACATTCCATCAAATGTCTCAAAATGGTGCTGACCCCATGAGCGACAAATCCCATCCCGGTCCTGCCCAAGGTTGGGAACTGAAATCAACAAACAAGCAAGATTTAATATTGTTTAAGATTAATGTCAAACACTGAGCAAAACATCAGTTAAATAATCTTTTCTGCATATCTTAATCTCTTGATAACTTTTGCTGTGCACTAAATCTGTAATAAGCCCTGGAAAGAAGTTGACTAAAACACAAAAGGAAGAGATTGAGGAATGTTTCTCCTGAGCAAATACAAAAAAACAGTCTCTAATAAACACACACTTACATAAATAACATTTCAAACTTAAAAAAAGTACCGCATGCAAAAGAGTATCTGCATGTCACAACACATCCCCTATTGACCTTCTGAATCCTAAAGACATTTTTTTCCATCGATGTGTGATAATATTATTCATGATATCATGTTATACATTTAGAATATTCATTCATTTTAGGATTTTTTTTTTTTTTTAAGATTTTTTAAGGCATGCATAGGTCTAGATCTATTCTATTCTATCCTTTCTATTTTTTTAAGCCAAGTACACCTTTAGAAATACAATAAGTGAAAGAACCAGCTTGCTATAAATATGGTGCTATAAATTAACCACGGTGCTAATCTACACACTTCAGATTATATAAACAGTATCTTTACATTGGTGGAATTTTTTTGGTTTAGTGTTTCTGGTCTCTTGTCCTGTATTGCCATTTACAGAATGCAAACATCTGTTTTCTTAGTAAGCCATTTGTCCATTTTGCTTTTGTTACAGCACATTGTCACTCTTTCATGAATGCATTCTACCTTATGCTTTATATACTTTATTTTTATTATATGTTAAAATAGTTTGTAATTAGTTATATTGTAATATTGTTATATTGTAATTACGTACATTGTAATCATATTAGTCATTCAAATTATATTAGTTCTGGATAAATTAATATCTGAAAAAGTAGTACTTCTTTTTTTCCCCCCTTTAATTTCATCTCTTTTGTTAGTACCCTATGCAGTACCTCAAAGTACCCCTAGGAGTACACATACCCTCATTTTTACCAAAAAAAAAAACGGTCTGTGCAACTAAGTTAACATCTCAAACCAATAAAAATTAATCTGCTTTAAATCTGCACTGCACTGCATTATCACTGTTTTCTTGTTGTATTTATTGATTATGAACACTGATACTCAAAATCCTTTTAAGAAACATTTCCTGTATCACTTTCATGGTTTTTATCGTGACCTGTTATTGCCCTGGACACACCTGGGTGCTTTATGGTAGGTCTATACCTGGTTAATTTAACATATGTACAGAGGCTCTTTGTCAGCAGCACTTTGCTCCAAGCACATTTGTAACCCAATGCCAGTAAATTCAGAGAAGAAATGAAGCATACTTGCTGGCCACAGATAAAAGTGCACCGGGTATTACATTTGATTTAGTCATTTATTCTGACCTTACTGTTTTACAATTCTGATTTGTTTTAAGATACAGTTTACGGTAATGTGAGTGCATTAGATATCATTCATAGCAAATGATACTGCCTTAAGGAACTGATTAGTTTATTTCATCAAAAAGAGCTTGTTCTTTTATTTTCTGATTAATTTATCTCATGACATTTTAAGCTTTATAGCCTATAGAAGAAGCCTTCTTATTTCTACACGACAATACCTTACCCTATAAATGTCAAAAAAAAAAAATAACAGATTAAGCACTGAGACTACCATTTTATGCACGCTTGTCTTACTCAGAGCAGGTAGTCACAAATTGTTTCTTACACAATTTTATCATCTATAGGTTCACTACTTTTCAGCCCATAATAAATCAACGTTTCACCTCAATTATAATCACAGTCTTACCAATCAATTTCTTTCTTAATTGCTCCTCTGCCGCTGTGTAGCTGTGAAAGCACTCCACCAATATTCCATCACATCACCTCACCAATTGACGCGTTCACCTAGCCATTCTTGTTAGTCATCAGCCCAGCAGATTTAAACTGATTTATTAAAGAAGACTTTGAGTCTTGCAGTTGTTCTTGAGTGCAATTCAAAGCCTTTTACAGTAGGCCTGTACCTTTACCGTGTATTTCCTTGCTTTTTTTATCGTACAACATCCTGCACTTCATGTTACTGTAAAGACATACGATTTAAACCTTTAATCATACAGTATATCTCCTACTTTGAAAAGCTGTTGGTATGAAATACAGGGTTGGAAACCATAAAGTTTTACTTAACTCTGCATAAAAAGCATTTTGTACAGAATTTGCAAGTATGTTAAAAATCAAATGTAATATTAAGGCCTACTATTCTACACAAAAATACTACGTAGTGAGTAATTATACAGTATACCAAATATCAAATATCAAAAGTTTGCACAAATTATTAGGATGTTGCACTTTGTGGCCTAATAAATATATTTAATTATTGATCAAAACTCCCAGTAAAAGCTTGTGTTTTTTAGGACATTTATTAATCAAGCATGGAGCCCAGAAAGATCCGTATCCGTATTTGCAAAGTTTAGCTAGATGATAAGCCAAGAAGTGGGAGACCAATGGACACATAAGACAAGGAGCTGCAGAAAGTGTTGGACGAAGATGCAACACAAGACGTTTGAATATGGATCATTCTACTTTTCTAAGGCGTCTGAAGGCAATAGGAAAGATTGCAGAAGGAAAGAAGTTGGTAGCTGGGTTCCACATGCACTTTATATTGCATATTATCTTTCATAAATATCGCTCAGTGGCTTAACACCTGTATTACACCTTTATTAAGAGCTGCTCCATCCTGGATAAACTGTCAAACGCCAAACGTTACACTGATCAATTCATCAAATTAAGTGAAAAATATCAATGAACTACGATCATCCAGCGACCATTCACAAAAGAAAAAATGCTCTTTCATGACAAGTCAAGGCAAATGTTACAAAATTCACGTTTTTTACCACATCCAGCCGACTCACTGGATAAAACACCATTGGATTTCCACTTGTTTAGGTCACTGCAACATACGCTGTGTGACCAACATTTCAAAACACTCGAGAATATACGAAATTGCTTAGATTAATTAAATTCCTTTCGTGACAGTATTGATTCTTTGCCAGATAAATGGCAGAAAGTCAATGAATCTAATAGTGATTACTTTGAAGACCAACTCTATGTATTATTTTAGAAAATCGCAAATAAATTGCACCTCACTAACAAAATGGAACAAACATTAATTTATACTCACGTATTCATACATTTACTGTATGTGTTTCAAATGTATTCCAAAATAACAATTTTGAAACATGCATTTCGCATTTTCTTTTCTAATTACCTATTACTTTAAATATATAATTTGCTCAGCCTTTATATTTATAACTGCCTGCAACTTCCAACATTAGTAGACTCATAGAACAACTAGTAGTTGTTCTTTGCAAAAATGTGAATTCTTTCCTTTGTTTTTTTTTTTTTTTTAAATGTTTCTGTTGATTTTGCTTTATGTAAAAAAATATATATATATTATTTTGCTATCGCTTATTGTAGGAAACAACTATTTCATTTTAATTTTTTTAAATACACTTTTTTAAATAGATCCACCCAGAAACCATGAGGTGCATACATTACCACTCAAATGTATACGTGTCTATACTGTGTGTTTTGAAAATACAGTTTCATCATTGTGTCTTAAGACTTGAACGATCATCCTACTGGAGTCAAATATTCAAGCTTTTTGATTCTTTTTTTTTTTTTCTTCTATGCTTCAAAACTTTGTCCCACTGCCTAGGCTCTACTAGGAAGGAAACGGTCTAGATAGTTTGTATTTTTGCAATATGTGTGTTCCTGAGATAATGGCTGTCCCATTTGGAGGGCAACATAAGGACAGCTGTCTAAGGTTCCGCATTTGGCTAAACTATCCAAAGCTACAAACAAGAGTTGAAAACTTGTAACACTGTGCTTTAACATGGACTTACAGAACATGTGATGTTTAAACATTTACACAATATTCTGTTAATAAAATAAGTGCTGCTTTTAAGTCCTTTTTACTCCTTCAGAGTATAATAATAATGAGCAATCATAAGACATCATAAGGTTTTCTTTTGCCAAGTTTTGATGGAAAAAAAATAATAGAAAATGATGCCAAAATTAGGTCAATATTGGATGTTTTTAAACTTAAGACTTTAATGTGATGCATCATGGGTAATCACTGTTTCATTTAAAATGGCAGTGCAGGTATTTTAAAAGGTACACCAATATCATGGATACTATAGGGGGTATAATTACATATATAATTGCAAATAATGATTTAAAGCTATATTAAATATACTCAAAAGACTCAGGAAAATCAACAGTTTTGTTGATTCTGGAAGATGTTCTCTTAATAAGTAAATCATTTCAATTGTTCTTTGAGTCTCA
Source organism: Synodontis membranacea (assembly GCA_025674565.1). Lineage (NCBI taxonomy): Eukaryota > Metazoa > Chordata > Actinopteri > Siluriformes > Mochokidae > Synodontis > Synodontis membranacea. Next base: position 33,115,799 of record JAOVYU010000042.1, read on the forward strand.
GAATCATCAGCTTTATCTTGTTGGTGTGTGTGTGTGTGTGTGTGTGTGTGTGTGTGTGTGTTACTCACTGATCTGGCAGCGGTCTCCCAGAGCCTGGAACTGTGCACAGTCACACTCTCCCCCCTCCTGACACCAGCCGCCATTAAGACACCCACAATACTCTACAAACACCAATCACACACATATATACACACCACAATAATAATATATATATACACATATATATATATATATATACACACTTTTTGTACTAGGTAGCCACTGTACATAGTACATTATATCATTATACTACTCTAGGATAACTATATTTATTACAGTTTCACTATAGTACCTTGTGGTTATTAATCATTAAGTATATATTCTTTAATCATTTAGCCCTTCAGTGCTTTATATATAAAAGAATAAAGGTTAAAATATGTTTATAGAAAGGCATATCTCTTAAATATTTTAATAATTTAACAGATTACAAATCATAAAATGTATATAAGCCATTACAGTATATATAGTGTGGCCTATGCAACTTTAAAAATGAATTCGAAATTCATATTCATATTTCCATTAATTCAATTCAGTTTTTTTTATATAGCAATCTAAACAATGGACACTGTCACAAAGCTGCTTTCCAAAAATCCGGATTAGAGTTAGATCCCTAATTAGCAAGCCAAAGGTGACAGTGGCAAAGTCAAGCAGTTCCAAGTGTGCTGAAAAGATCTTCAGTTCGAGCATCAAGGACAATATTTATTTCAGCTTTAAATCTTTAGTATCCAGGTCAAGTTATCTACTGAATAAGAGAGTAAACTGTTTTTAGAGAGTGCGATCCAAGTGAGATCATTCACAGACAATCCTACGATTATCCGTTTGGAGCTTCTGTTTCTATCGTGTTTATTAGAGCGATGACATACTGATGAGAAGCTTAAACTCTGTTCAGACTGGATTAGTTTTCTGAATTGACATGTTGACTTTAGGTTTGTTTTTCAGGTCAGTTAAAGCCTGGTTTTAAGGACTTAATGTAACTTACAAATGATCCAGTGCCACTTGTGCAGCCACAAGCCTTACAGCAATAAATCTTAAATCCTACTCTCCAATAAAATCTAAATCAACTCTTCCAAATATTTTAAGCAGGGATTGACACACTAAATGTTTTGTTGCTAATTTCTTTTTTTTTAAGCTCGTCTCGGAAAAAAACTTTGACACTCAACAATAGGTGACTGAAGTAGAGGACATCTTTGGGGGGAGAATCCGTGTACGTGTGTTACCTGCAGATGCATCTCGAGCTGTATAATTACGCAGGACACTTCGACGGAGAGCTGAATCAGGCAGCACTGCACTGACGGCCTGTAAATGGAAATGACGTAGAAACACAGAAAACATTCTTTCTGTTTCAGGCACAACGGATGTCACGGGGTCATGCTCGATTTCTGAGTGTGGAGTCAGATTAGTAAGACTGAGTCAGTATTTCCTTAAAATGGTGTGACGGCTACAGACGTTTGGGAGTTGGGCTTTTAGTGCCGTTGCATTTGTGCTAAGTTTACAAAGACAGCTTTGTCAACATGCAGAAAAGCTAAGGACTTTTGTGTGTGTGTGTGTGTGTGTGTGTGTGTGT
>JAOVYU010000042.1:33130541-33156623 GCA_025674565.1 Synodontis membranacea
TAATAATAATAATAATAATAATAATAATAATTATTATTATTATTATTATTATTATTATTATTATTATTATTATTATATGAAACAAATACAGTTAAATGATTCAAAGTTCAAAATGGATCAACAAAATGTATAAATGTTAAACATAAACATAAACAAAATTTATGTGCCTATAATTACATTTTCTACTAGATTAGTTGACATTAATCAACTCTAACTAATATAGGAAGTCACAGAACAATAATCCTTACCTCATCCGTCTAAACATGAATAGGATGCCTTCAATCACCTGTATTTATAATATATTTTGATATTCTTTGCATTACCGCTGCATACAGGCTCATATCTTATATGTACTGTAAATGTATAATGTATAACAATGTATAAGTAAATATGTATAATATTAGATATTGTACATATGTATAATATATAATATTATATATTAATAATGATGTTTAACTTACATCAATTATTTTTTACATTTTCTATTGTGTAAATGCACCACTTACATTTTCCACAATGCATTAACAGAGAGCTGTATTTTATTTTCATCCTGATTTTTTTTTTTTTCCTTCTTCTTCTTTTGTACTCAACACAGCAGGTCACTTGCTGCAGGCTGCAGGCTGCAGTTCCGCACGTGGCCGCTAGGAGTCACTCTCTGACTGGAGAACACAGTCCTAAATGACGCGTTTCTCTGCTAATTAATGTTTCGCAAATTCTTGAATTCAAGTGTGTTTATGAACCAATAAACATACCATACAAATACAAATATACAAATATGACAATATCAAAACAATAAAACAACCCAGCTCTAGAAACACACACTTATGGAGAAACTTTAGGGACTTTACACACTTTCATTGACAATCATTAAAAAATAAATAACAATAATAATAATAAGAAGAAGAAGAAGAAGAAGAAGAAGAAATTATTATTATTATTATTATTATTATTAATAATAATAATAATAATAGTAATAATAATAATAATAATAATAATCTTTCCACCTCACTAGAAGCAGATTGACACAAGGATCATATTTACCAAATGTTGTCCTATTTTATCACAGCATTTCTATTGTGATAAGATATACATATAAACTTGCACTGTTTCTTACATTATATTTATTCTTGAATTATGGATAGGATGTATATGAGCAAGGATGTCTTTTTGCACCAAAAGGATGTTGATTTTACAGAAAATCTGCATATTAATATGCATTCATTTTTTTTTATATTTCTGTTGTCTTATGTCCATTTCTGAGGTCTTTAATACAACACTGTTGTTCAGAATAACATTCTGCCTTACAATTTTAACCCGTTATTTTTTTTAAAAGAAAAGAAACCTTTCCATTACATAAATAAATATTAAAAGAATAATGTATAATAATAAGACACAATTTCAGGTCATTTGTGGCATAAGCAAACCTAATATTATGACAGCTTTTAGTCCAGTCGTTTGGGACACATCCGTAACGACCTGTTTACTGATAGCCTAGGCAGAGGAAGTGGAAAGAGATACCTGCTTTGTGTGTGTGTGTGTGTGTGTCAGAGTTTGTCAAAGAGAAAGATGGAGGAAGAGGCAGAGTGTGTGTTCTCGTGCATGCTTTGGAAATGTGTTAAAGAGAAAAAATGGAAGTAGAGAGGAGAAGGAAAAAAAAAAAAACCTCACAAAAAGCACACGGGGAGAGAGCCGAGGGAGGAGAGGAGAGGATGAACGAGAAAGACCACGTTCCTTTGTTCTTCTTTTTCTTCACTTGGAGGGGGCTCTCACAATAGCACCGAATTTGGTTTCATGGCACACACACACACACACACACACACACACACACACACACACACACACACAGAACTCGCCCTCTGGGGACAGCAGCATCATTTGTGCCTGTGTGAATAAGTGTGTCTGAAGGTGTGTTTTCTGCAGCGCCTTTTTTCATTTTCTTGTTTTTTTTCCCCCTCCTTTATGAGTGATCACAGCCTTGTGCACTGCAAAATTTGTGAATCTTAAATCAAACACACATACATGTGCATATATAACGTCTATTTCCATTTCTGCATTCTGTAAGCTAAGTTCAAGCACTCAACCCTGAGCTCTCTCTCTCTCTCTCTCTCTCTCTCTCTCTCACACACACACACTCACACACACACTACTTAAACATAATTATTAATGCAGCTACTTAATCCTATGCTACACCCAAATCTAACTCGAACCTTCACCTCTGTAACCAAAAAAAGGCATTTAGCTCTGTCATTTTTTGCAAATGCCCAACAATATTCAATACTGTCAAATATTCCTGTTTTGTTCAGACATTTTCTTGACCCTAAGATAGAAAAAAAAAAAGTCCTCACATACCACGCACACCACACGCACACCTACACGCGGACATTTAGCTTCAGGTGCGTATAAAGACACGATGACTCGAGCGTCATCTCTGCAGATCTCTCTCTGCAATCCCAGTGACTGTCCACTCATCCTGTAATAATTCCTTTAATTCAGATAATCCATGAATCTCCTTGTCTGCTGATCCCCATCCTCTCAGTATTCACTTATAGCATTACCTTTAGGGCACTGTGGGAAATAGAGAGAGAAAAAGATTACCACACAGAAATATACAGTGACATTTTCTTGTAACGATCGACCACATCTCTCTCTCTCTCTCTCTCTCTCTCTCTCTCTCTCTCTCTCTCTCTCTCACACACACACACACACACACACACACGTACACACACACACACACAGTCCTTTTTGAAGAAAAATCTATTATCACTTTATTTTACAGTGCCCTAACTAAATAGTATCTAAATACTGTTATATATTAAATAAACACAAATAATATCTGGTACATCTCTTGTCTATTAGTTATCACATAGCGGTGAATAATAATTCACGCGAAAGTGGAAGGGTTATATTTTAAATGTAATAACAGTGCTATAGTTCAATAATTACTCAGACCGTTACGGTTAAATATGTCGTTCCTACAAGTAAATACTCCATCCTTGACATGTAAATTTAAAGAGCAATGTGATACTCGATCCTGAGTAAACGCCATGTGCTTTATTCTGGCTAGATTTCCTTTGTTTTCTTAAAAAGTCTGTCATACCTGCACTGAAAAGAGAACTAAGTGCACGTGGGGGGAAAAAAAATCACTTTGGTACCAATCAGCCGATACAACTACAAAGCAAACGCGAAGATTCACTTAAAGGATTCTGCTGAAGGAGTGCTGTGAAGTAGCTGAAATTGCAGGGATGCTACGGCTAAAATCATTGAGAAAGTGCCTGCAGCGCTCCACACAAAACTGGTAAGTGATTTGCACAAAAATGAAATTGTAGATTTTTACAGTAAATAACTGGCAATTAAGTTGTTACTGCAAAAAAAAAAAAAAAAAAAATCACACGCTGAAACTGTAAACACTCTACTTACCACGCGTTTTTTTTTTTTTTGTAAGATCACAAAACGTCTAAAAAAAAATCAATCGCACAATTTAAAAGAATTTCGGTCATTTATAGAAAAGCTAGAAACTAGAAGACGGCTTTTATTTTCCGCATATTACAGCATTTCTTGGTGCCTGATAACCTGGTAGAAACGACTAACGCTTCCAAGAACGCGTCATATTTACTGCAATTTGTCCTTATTGTGTTCCAATCTTTCGTAAAACGCCACATTATTGAAAAACGTTGCCTGTGAGAATTACTGAAATTGTCATAATGTACGTAGAAGAGCAGGGATTTGATTATCAAGCGCCGGAAGCAAGGCTACTGTATAGAGACCTGAGTACAAATCAAAGAAAGTCACTGAAGAAAACACCAGACTATATGCAAGACTATGAAAGAGGAAAGAAAAAAAAAACTTTTAGGATGCTGAGAAGGAAAGAAGGCCCAGAAAGGCAGGGTCCAGAAAAAAAAAAAAAACGATCAATACTTGGATCTCAGGGATTCTCAGAGGGAACACGAATATCATAATTCAGCGCCAGTGGGGCTTCACTGCCGTAGGGATCTCTAATGCATTCTAGTGGCTTTGTGAATCAAGTAGACTATTTGTTTGAAATGGAAATGTAAGTATATATTGAATACTGTGAAAAAAAAAAAGAAAGAAATGCCAGCGCTATAGGCTAAGATATGTATTCGGACTCAGGAGAATTAGGAGAATGATGAATATTTGCATAATGTTATCAGCAACGTTAGTCTTTTCTGTCTTTTCTTGCCAAAACACTTTGCTCATACATTTTTACTATTATGTAACTCCTGAATTATATTACAGTAAAGCCTCGTTTATGGCGGTTAATCCGTTCCAGACTCTACCGCGATAAGTGAATTTCCGCGAAGTAGCATTTCCGCGTAGTTAGAGCATAGAAAACCTGTTTACGATCTTCTAAATACGGTTTTTAACATTATTAGAGCCCTCTAGACATGAAATAACACCTGATTTTTTGGAAAAAAGTTAATAAAAAATAAAAATAATTGACTCAAGGCAACCGAGCGCAACCCGCATTTTCACTGTCTCGATCAACTTTTAAGTGAATATACTGTATTTGAAAAAAAAACGCGATAGAGTGAAGCCGCGGAATTCAAACCGCGAAGTGGCGAGGGTCAATTGTATACTTGTATTTGCATGTTATTTACTACAGTATGTACTTACATTTTCAACTCGCAAAGTGTGCACAAACTACTACATCATTATAGAACAAAATTTTTATCATTTTTTTTTTTCTCGTCCTGCTTCTTCTCCCACAAGATATTAGTTTTCAAGATACCGACCCCAAACCAACGTCTTGTGCTTGTAAGCGGCTTTTGGAAAGACACGTTTGTACTCCCGTTTTTTTTTTTTTCTTGCAAAATTGAAATGAAGTTGAAATAAGTTTCGGAATCAAAGTCATCCTGCTTGGTCACGCTTCATCAGAGAGCCACCGAACTTGATTAATAATCACACCTCACGCCAACTCACCCGACACACACATGAAGTCAGCCCCCATTTGTTTTTTTGTTTGTTTTTTTTGTTTTGTTTTGTTTTGTTTTCATCCATCCTTTTTTCACCCATAGGCCTGCGACGTCTTTTTGCCCCCTCCCCCCCCCCGTTGAAATGAACAGGGTTTTTGGAATCCTTCTTCAGTTCCTGTTCAGTCACGCTTTCCCAAGAGAGCCGCCAAACTTCATTTCTTCACATCTGACTCGCCTGAAACGTCAACTCACATCCGCCCATCGTGAGCCACGCTCGTCTTTTTTTTTTAACTGAAGCAATCACGCCGCATTTTCTTCGTCTCTGCTTACATATGTATATTCTGCTTTCAGGTTTCTGCTTGTTACATGACAAGCTCCATTTTTCTGTCTTATTAACTTCAAGAGAGAGAGAGAGACGAAGAGAGGCTGGTGATGGAACTGATGTTAATAGCTGTCATAATATAAATGATAACAAGGACTATCTTGTCTCGCAGACGTTCCATGGCATTGAGTGTAAATATAAATAGACGAGAAGAACACGGTGCCATTATTTAATACATATAAAAACATAAATCCAATTTTTTGTGGTATAGGAGGAATAAAACACTTCTGCATGTGCACTAAGAGTAGGAATATAATCAGCTTTGTGGCGGTAACGGTTTCTCTGCTCCACATTGATCTGCATCACACAACTGCATCACTGATTATTTCCTTATAATATTATACATCTTAAGTGTTTTATTCCTACGTTTAAATGCTACAGTATGTTTTTCTTAATGCAAAATAAAGTGCGGCCCAAAATCGCATTATTTCCTGTTTTCTCTCGCCAAGAAACCAGACATGCACTGCTGTCTAAGCTTCATTCAATCCATAAGCCCTTAAACCTTCGAGAATATTTTTTAATCCTCTTAAACTCCGGGATCCATCGGTGTGTACAGAGTTACATTCCTCACACTCATAACTAAACACACATAAACTGTACTTACTGAATAATCCATAGTAGATACAAAATTATGATTTAAGCCTAATGACTGATCAGAGAGTTCTTTAATAAAGGGTTAACCCGGTTTCCTTATGAGTGAGATTCCCGAACCTAATATAACGGACGAATATTATTGCAACAAGGGCGGTCAATTATTTAGCACTACTTGGCGGAAAGCCTTTTCAGTTTAAATAAAGGATGATCATCAGGTTTGGAGATTCTCAGGCTTAGAATTTGTGCGCCAAGCATTGAAAAGTCTCAAGATCCCTCTCCTGCTTCTTGTTTGAATCACTGTGAAAACGTAGCTTTGAAAACCTCACCGAAAAAGGATTTTCATGCACAGAAGCCTACTTATACATGCGCACACACGCACACACACACGCACACACACATGCACAAGCTGTCCTGCAAGAGCCAGCATCCGCGTCAAATATGATACCTTCGCATATTAGTACACCTACCCGTGTTGATCTCCATGGCAACACTACCTGAAGGCCCCGTGACACGCATGGCAATTGTAATTCCATGCTGTTCTTAATATTTCCCATGTTTACTCATTCTCTCTCTCTCTCTCTCTCTCTCTCTCTGTGAGGCAGATGAAAACAGATAAGGAAAGAGAAAGACAGAAGAGGTGTGAGTGTGAGAGAGAAAGAGATTTACTCCCTCTTCCCCACTAATGGAGAGAGAGATGTGAGAATAATATGATGTAGAGGAGCAGAGATCTTGTAACTATCGACCAGGTCACACACACACCTTCCTGAAAACCATACGGCTCTTTGGGTCAAGGGTCAGGCCAGGGGTTGATGGGAAGTAGGATTTATATACCGCTGGGTCCTGCTAGTAGCCATTACTGTAAGTCATTCTCTGTGTGTGTGTGTGTGTGTGTGTGTGTGTGTGTGTGTGTGTGTGCTCTTCCTTAAGAGACATTAACAGTAAGGGTGGAAAAAAAAAAAAAAAACGATGATGCACTCTGCGTGTTTCAGTTCATAGGCAAACCATTGCTTTTGCCAAATACAGCGAAAACCTGAACCAGTTTCCTTTTATTGACCACATCACAAATAGCTGAGCACACTGAATCTCATTGACCTTATTACAGTACAGACTGTGATGTCAGGATATAGCCTTATTAAAATAAGTAATGCTTAGAGCTCTGTTGTCGTGGTGTATTGGTTGTATTGTCATGCCGGCAAATCGACATGTTCTCCCTGGGTCCTCCTGGAACTCTGGTTTTCCTCACAAGGTTAACGACTTGCCCAGGCTGTACCCTGCCTCTTACATAATATCGGCTGAGTCTGATTGGTCAGGAAGTGTTGATTAATTTCCTGTAACAGCGGCTCTGACAGTAGTGCAGCTGCAGATCCCAGGATTATGTCCACGCACTCGTTTTAATACGTTACAGTTTCTATAAAACTCACAGGGACTTGTACGGACGAAGCCTCCTGAAAAATCGCAGAATTTGCGGAGACGTTAATGGAACATTTACGGAAGGAGTCTCCAGTGTCGGTGCAGTCGGAGGCAGAGCAGGCAGAGCTGTGAACTTTCAGTTTTCCTACTGTACACTTACGCTTTTAATCTTTGATTTACACGCTGTGTTTTGTTGTTGTTGTCTTCTAAACCTCAAGAAAAACAGTGAGAGGCCAGTGCTATAGCATATTAAGTGATAGCAGGGATAGCAGGGAAAAAAAGAATAAAAAAGGAATTCAGGGAGTGCTGTTATCGTAAAATAATCAACTTCAGGGTGATAACAGTAACATCACGTCACCGTCAGCTTTTACTTTCCTACAACAGCACACCTTCGAGAGTTTTATTCCTCAGTGTGTTGGTCCAGTACTTTTGTCTCAACGGGTTTGAGGTTAAGTTTATCACTTGGGAATAATCACCGTTCCTGTATGTGTATTATATTTATATAGACTATATACAGTTGCATCGATTAGGATATACGAAGCAAGACAAAGAAGTGTAGCAAATACTGCTGTTAATTTCTTAAAAATGCAAACGCTATCACTTTAAACGGTTCACGTCCACTCTTTGCTTTCATAAGCTCTAAGGTATTGCGTCTCCTGAGCAGTTTTTTGGATCCTCTCAATTTTACAGTATTATCCTCCCACATTCCTTCCTCTGTACATCTCTGAGATCAGGTCTGGAGATCCAACGCTCTTGCTTTAGACTCTTCTTGAACATTTTTGTTACATTCCTAACTTTATTTTTGCTTAATTGCACCCAGTTATTCCGTAAATACTTCCTAACACGATCACAACCTTACTCCAGACGCTTTCACACTTTCACACTTTTTTGATCATTTCAAGCACTTTTAGCGAGAGAGAGAGTGAGAGACGTGACGGAGATGAAAGGGTGACAAAGAATAAAAGCCAGAAGGAAAAGTCGTCCCCTGAAGCACAAGCTGTTTTTAACGTCCAATTATGTATCTTAATGATGTTCCTGCGCAATTACATTCTGCTAAGTGAACCTACAAAAGACGTACGCCCGTGATGTACCACCCCAGCGATGAGCATCTGCGCATACATAAAGCTTTAGTTTAGTACCTTTATTTCCGATGAATGATGGATGTTGGGTTGGTTTAGGACACACACTCATAAATTACACACAACTTTGCATATTCATGCTATTCACTCACTTGCTAATAAAGTTCATTTGCAGGGGGCTTCACGCTCGGTTTGAATGAATGAATAAAAGAGGACAGAAGGGGAAACAACTTGTTGAGGCCTACATGACAGGAGTTCAGGATCAAAAATCTGCGTAGGGTTAGACGCTTAATGGGCGAACTAATCACAGCCACGGCAAAGCCATCTGTTCCGATAAGAAAAGAAAGACTAAAAAAAAAGAGTTTCCTGCAAAGCGCCTGTGCGCAAGCTTTCGAAAAGGTCTGTGCTTATGTGTGTTCATCGAAAAGGAGGAGGAAATACAGATGAAAAACAGAAACAAGAGAAGTAGAGACCGAACAAGAGAACACGCTCTCATTAGGTAAAGTGAGAGGCTGCGGGGGGAAGGGCCTGATGCGGAGTGGCGAATGAGCTCGGCGGTCGTGTGAGGTTGGCACAGTGCCATCCACTCAGCGCTGGCGCTAGCGAGAGAGAGTGTAGGCACGCGGGCATCAGTGAGAGGAAGGGAGGAGAGACAGAAAGAGAAAGAGTCGTCAACCAGCTGCCATCACTAACAGAGAAGTGATTTGTGAGGCTGAATGATGAAAGGAAGTTGGGAAAAGTTCAAGGTGGTTCTGGATTTCATCAGACACTAAAACGCATCCAAAGTGTAAGTTTTGGATGTCGACGTTTGCACAACGTGATGAGAATTTTGGTTCCGTACTAATGTGTTTTGTGTGTTTGTATTTTTTTTTTTTTTTTTTTTTTTTTTTTTTTTAGGGACAGAGAACATTGCCAGATTGCTCCGGGATAGGTATCCGTCATCTCGTCTCTCAACACCTCTTCACATGGTCTGCGTGCCATCGTGGGTGCTTTCCGCAACACGCTAATCGATGTCACTGGCGCGTGGCGCGGTTGAATCCATAGGTATTCCTCGACGCGTTTTTGTGTTGGCACCTCGCTTTTAGCACTTGCTAATGTTCGGCGGCGTGCCAGGATCTCCGCTGTGCCGTCTGGTGCCGGGATCATGGCATCGTTTCAAGAATGGCACGGTGCCAGGGTGTCTCTGCAGCGATGGCTCCTGACACGTGCCGCTTGGCATAGACAAAGAGCCCGAGGGACAAGAAACAGAAAACAAAAGAGCGACAAACACTCTGATCCGACAGCTTAATTAACACCGGTGGAGTTTGTTGGGTTAATTAGGATGACAGATTTAGTCGTGATGGAGGAATGTGGCAGCAACGAGTGTGAGAACAAATACGGTGGGCGGGTACGGATCAGTGAAGGAATGCCAGCGAATGCCAGGACTGTGAGTCAAGCGGTGCCATTGGCAGTCTGGTGCCAACGCCGTGTAGTGCGCGCTTCGATAGAGGGATAATGCTGCATCATCGGCAGCTCCGTATGATCTCGGCTCGTGGAATCTGGGAACGGTTTAAAGATGGGGGAGGAGACATAAGGAAAACTGGGTGGAGATCCAGGAAGGCCTTGGAATTATTGCACAACAGTGATTCAGCAAAATGGCGCCATCATGTCATAATGGCGGCATTCTGGTTTTTATATATGTATATATAAAGGTTTTGTGTCTCCTGTGAAAGAACAGACAGTACAGATGATTATCAAGGAACAGGATGGACGTCATGGAGGACCTGGACAAGTTAATCTCTTCGGGAGTTATTTTGGAACATCTAAGAAGTTCTCATGGTGTTCATCATGGAAAAAGCCTCGAACACGTTGTGAGACCAGAAGCCTTTGACCGCCTGAAGACCCTGTGCTTGGGGAACTAGTGTGAACATGTTGCCATTCTCAGATCCTCACTCTGGATGTTTGACATGGCTTTGGTGTATGAATAATGCACAGCTCTCTCTCTCTCTCTCTCTCTCTCCGATCTCTCCATCCTTCTCTCATCTCTGTACTCTCCAAAGGGACGGATTTCCAGACAGTTTGTGCCTCTTGTTAGGAGGCTGCACTGGCATCACCTTCGCACTTCCAATGGTTCGAGGGCAATGGCTGTCAGAGGCGAACAATTTATTTTGGAATTTGCATTGTTTATCGACGAAACCCTGCTCGAGGCGACTCGGAAAACAGGCATTAACGACCTCGCGAAATTAGCGAACTCATCCGTCATGCCTGAAATTTCTTCTCTTTTTTTTCTTTTTTTTTTTTTTCTTTTTTTTTTTTTAGGTACAGCGTTTGAGCAGGATTTTAAGCGTGGATATGCTAATCTTGTCGCGTTAATGAGGTTTGGATCATCAGCGCTCTCATCTCAGCTCGGTCAGGGATCTTAATTTCACCTCATCTTCATTATGCAAATGGATTTATTATAAAAGGAAGGGGGGAAAAAATGGACCAACAAAATGGGAGGGTGCAGTCAAAAGAGAGAAAACAGATCATTTAGGGAGAGATGAAAATGCTGGGGGTTTTTTTATGCTCTGACATCATGAAGTACAGGTAAATCTTTTTTTTTTTTTTCTCGTCTATTCAGGACGAGCACCAAGATCGAGGATAAATCCAGAGGATACTTGTGCTCTTCCTCCCCCCCCTCCCCGGATACGACTGTTGCACCAGTTGTGTGATGAAGGGACAGAACAGAAGATGGAATTAACCAAATTAAAAGGAGGGAGAGAATGGTTAATATCCTGTGCTTAATCATCGCACATGAGATTGGCTGTATGCATGTCTCATTTGCATCTCATTAAATTGCACCTGCTGAAAGGGGGAGGAGAGAGAAGCTGCTTCGGAATAGAAATAAAGCAGCTCTTATGGGGATACGAGTTGTAGCTAAAATGCATCATCTGAATTCACAACTGTGCTTCTTTCTTGTCCATGTTAAATCAATTTTAGGGTCTTTTTTTTTTGTATTTTTTTTTTGGAAGCCCTAAAATCTGTCACATAAGATGTCTACGTTGTAACACTGCTCATACAGGGGAAAGTGATTTTGCCTTACACAAAGAACAAAGGAACCAAATAACTCGCCTATAATCATATCAAGGTACGATAATTCCACGTGAAATTTTATGTTAAGGAGATGTAAAACCCCTGATGTGTGGCTTGTGGCCGCCGCTTTAATGTATGCGTGATTAGTATGCAGCTCGGTGCGTTCTTTAATAGAAGTCCGGGTGAACGCTATTGTCTCTAATACTAAAATGTGCCATCTGCCCGGCTGCTGAGGCTGGCCTTTCTCCTTTGTGATGAGCACAATGGGCCATTCTGCGACTGGACGTCCGCACATAACTAAAATAAATCATGCCTCGCTCTGCAGGCCTGAAACTACCAGCGCAAGGAAGGGAACCTGGCGATGCATGTGACTGTGATGGTGATAATAAAAAGGAATATGAATCTTTGTCTTGTAGTTATTGTTATTATCTAATAAGTAAATAAATAAATAAATAAGAGAGCGAGAGAGAGAGAGAGAGAGATATGCATCTTGTTTTTTCTTCTTCTTCTTGCACTTCTTCCAACATAACATCTAAAACAAAGAAATGACCAGGCAGCAGTTGTGACCTTAATGTAATTACACCCTGACGGATGTATTTAAATGTGTGTGTAAACAATGAGCCGGGAGAAGTGTGTGTATGATAGAAACGTCTGCATCGATTACCCGCTATGAATGTGAGATGTTTAATCTCGTTAAAAATCTCATGCCTAAATTAGACTCCCTCAGCAGCTTTTTAAATTGGGCTATCCATCATGCATAATGAAGAAGTGACAGTACGTGGATGTATGTATATATGAGATCTAAAGGAAGGAGGTGTGTGTGTGTGTGTGTGCGTGCGTGCGTGTGTGTGTGGGGGGGTGCTAATATAAAATCATATTAAAATATTCTTATGCGTTAGGTCTGCCAGTGTATGCAATATCGTGTCGGAATAATACCTGCAACTGTATTCCTGAATAACAATTAGAAAAAACACAAATCACTTCCCTGTTGTGAACCACGAGGCATATCTGGAAGCGGTGACAAATGCAGGTCACAAGCTAGGGGGGGGGGGGTTTACTTGCAAAAAGAAAAGAAAAGAAACTAGGGGAGACACGTGATGCCTGGCTGCCACCTGGTGAGATGTCATGTATCACTGAGTGTATGTTTGTCTGGCACACTTCTCACTGTTATCAACCCCGGACAGAGCTGCACGACTACTATTACTATGCAGTCGTCTTTTCTCATGTTAACGAGCTCCTACACCCTCCCCAGCTCCACCCGTACACCACCCTGCCCACGTTTCCACACTCTTACATCTACTCCTACTACTACTACTATTACTCCTACAGTTTTCCATCTCAGTCGGTCCTCTCTTTACCTTCTGAAGCCTTTCCTTAATCTTTTGCACCACGCACGTTCATCCATCCCGGCTCTCTCTCTCCAACGCCGACGCCTGCATCTCGGCTCTTTACACACACGGGGTCAGAGATTTAGCATAATTTATCATATCAGCATCAGTGTGAGATATTCACGGTGGCCACGCGCAGCCTGTTCACGCTCCTGCTGCTTCTGATTAGCATCTCATTTCACACGGCTGACTTTCTGAAAAAAAAAAAATAATAATAATAATAATAATAAAAAATCCCCCCACACACACACCCACCCGTGCTGCTTTGGTCATGCTGAGCGTAACCTCAACAGTATGAAAATGAGTAATAATGTTTTTTACAGTTTGTTAGTGTATATTACATTAATCACAGTAATGTGATCTACAACAACCAAGAAACATCACGTGAGATTCACACGTATAAGAATCACGTGGATTTTTAAACACGTCGTGTTTTCACGTTTCACGTTGATTTAGCAAAAATCTTCGGATGTAGCATTTTGCATATCTTATGTGCTTTCATTTTTAAACATGAGGCGAATTGTTTTATCTTCCACATGTAATTTTTCCACAAATTCTTTTTCACATGATTTGCCCCTACCCCCCCCCTCAATGCATGATTGTTTATTTGCACTTGCAGGACACTTGGTTCTATTTCGCACGCAATAAACTTATTATCTAATTTCATATGTGGATTACATTGCATTCTTTTTTTTTTATTATTATTATTATTCACGATGTCACTTGAATTCATGTTGCAATTTCTGGAACGCGTTTTGACGTTGCTCACGTGCGATTTCGGTTCCTCGTTACATCCTGTTTTTCGTACTTGATAGAACCTGCTTTTGCTTTTTTTTTTTTGTTTCTTTTTTTTTTTTTGCATGCTACACGTGAAGCTTGGTAACTGTGTGAACATTAAAGAGCGAATCCATTAGTGTTTATCTGAGAATCAGGAAAGGCCCGAGCCTCTGATAGATGAGCAAATCCAGTTGGCCATTAAAAAGTCATTTCAGAGACAGATAGGCGGCAGGTTCTTCCTACGTCTAATACTGGAAACTAATGCTCTCAGAGGGAAAGAGTGAATAAAAAAGACAGAGAGATGTTAAAAAAAACAAAAAAAAAAAACAGGTTGTGGAAATTTCCTGAAATGAAAAGACAACTGTACGTGTTATAGAATGTGTTATGGTAAAAAAAAAAAAAAAAAAAGGATTAACCACTGAGTGCTCCTCACAACCCCCCTCCCCATCATAACTAGGGATGATGGTGAGATTTAATGAGCAGGACCCGGTGTAGCGTCTTAGTTCCTAGAAGATCATTATAATAAGCGAAAACTGCTTCAGTGGAGAGAGACGACATGGAGCACGCTGAACACTTGGCCAGTTCATTAATGACTCAACTGAAAAATAATGGTGATGCCAGGGCTAGCTAATCTTCTGTGCAAAACACATCACGAGATCAGAAGCGAACAATATGCAAACAAGTAACGGATTGGAACCTTTAGGAATGCACCGGATTATGAATAACTGGAACGCCGTCTTTCCTAGGACAATTTCTTTATTTTTTTTAAATATATTTACATGTATATGTTACAACTAAGAAAAAATAAAACGTCCAGTGCTGAGGATATGGGTTCTGCCACTTTAAAAGGAAATGACATTGCGAGGCTCATGCATAAAGATGAAGCTGGCCTTTCTGCACATGCATCATAGATCATATATCAGCAAGAGCCATCTATCAGAGGCAGAGAGGAGCTGAAATCACCACCATGGCCCCGTCTTGCCCAATATTAATACCAGAGAGAAAGGGGGATGGAGGGATGGAGGGAGGGATGGAGGGAGGGAGGGTTACAGTCGTGCAGCAGCTCCAGAATGCTCCTTTCTTCTGCTTCCTCTCACTGCTGCTTAGACGAGGAGCACTTATACCTGAGATCACTAATCGCCAGAGATGTATTTCACCCACTGATCAGCATGCGCTGTGAAATTAAAATCCATCCATCATCATTTTACAGGCGGGTGCCAGAAAATGAAGTTCAGATGAAGAGAATGAACAGCTCTTCTCGAGGGTCGTCCAAATGTCCCACAAAGCATCAGTTACTGTACCTCCAGATCTTCATTTCAGTCTCTCTCCTAAAATCTGACCTGCGATACGTAAGCGCGTGCCGATATCCTAGACCGTTTGTTTTGTTTCGTGACTACACACTGCTCACGCACAACATGTCTGCCAAAAACAACACCACACAGTTGCAGGCACAAAATGTCTGCCCTATCGCAGAGCTCTGCCGCGTCTCTGCTTCGGGGGGATCTCGGGACTTCATTTTTTAAAACCTTGCCACATAAAGACGATCCAATCTCGCCTGTACTATTAAAAAACACGGCCAGCGAACGGCTCCTATTCGCATGAGGCCGTTAATATTAATAATATCATCCTCGCTCAAAGGAAACTCATCTGGTTAAATGTCACTAGTTTAATTAACGACTGGTCTTGGCTGACCTCGGCAGTAAGAGAGGTCCTCCAATGCTAATGCCATGCAGGCAAACTGGAATAATTTAGCATGTTAAACACAAAGTCAATTAACCTTCTGCAGTAGCCAATGACGCTCCTCCCGCTGGTCAACCCCCTTTCACGTAGAGAATCATCTCTTTCTTGTGATGCTGATGAGGGGATAAACAGCTTAAGGACTCATTAGGGGGGAAAAAAAATGCTTTCTACAAAGCTAAAACGTAATGGGTGTGTATTGATTAAATTTAGACATTGGCCCTGGATTAAACTGAGTGCACGTTATGAGTGCAAGAATTAAAATACAGCTAGCAAGTAAAAAAATTCATCCATCTTAGGTTTTTTTTTGTTTGTTTGTTTTGTTTATTTATTTATTTTTTAATTACCCATGATTCTCTGGCTGACTCTCTCACTTTCATGTCTGCATCGATGTCTGATCCTATCGGAATCGGTATTTGATTTCAAAGCCTTTTTGAAGGCGCTGATGTGGAAACAAAGTGCCCGTGACTGACTGCTCTCTTACAAACACAATCAACCGCTCTCTTTCAACCCAAGCGCTTGTTTCTAGTGTTCCCCCACAGCTTCATCCCCCCTCCACCCCCCCGTCCCCTCGTCCCCTCTGCTTCCCTCTTAATGAGATGCGAAGAAATCATTCGGAGGTGAGATGTAATTTAGACCTCATCTTCCAGCACCCCAACAGGCAATCACACACATACACCACACACACACACACATACGAATAAAGCCAGATAAACGTCTGCGTTCTCTTTCACTGCAGTCGCAGCCTCAGCCGACATGTAAAAACCTTGTCAGATACAAACGCACCCATGTCTGTCTTACTATCCTCGTCAGGACCTTCCTTTGGCATAATTATTACCACAGCTAATCAGTGCTATGCTACACCTAGATCTAAACACACCACTAGTAACCAAAATGAAACCTTCTGTCTCTCAATCTTTTTTTTTTTCTTTTTCTTTTTAATCAAAGCTGCAGTGTCTGTGAAAAAGCAGTCCAAACTCTTGGATATTCCTATCCTTATGAGGACCCTGCCAAAAAAAGGGTCATGTAAAAACATGCCCACACACACACACACACACACACTCACACGGACATGAACTTGAATTCAGTTTGAACCTTAGCTCCATCGATTTAGTCTCAGTTAACCTCCATTGATTTCCAATTCTCTTACCGATCGCCCGTTTCCTACAAGTTCATTGTACAGTAATCGGGCTACTGACGAGCAGATAAGCAGTACTAAAAGAAATTTTTAGAAACTGAATTAAGTGCGGCTTGGACGTCGTTAGATTTTAAACAAATGAAGAAGACACTGACGATCCATAACCTCATCTCTACCTCTATGCTCTGAACTGATCTGGGCGAACACTTCTTCACAAATTTCACAATCTAGCAACACCAAAGTGGGGCAGGACTAAATGATGGTCTAGTAAAATGAAACAGACTTTATTGAACTTGAATGCTTGGTATAAGAGAGGACGGGAGAGACACTAGCCCAACGACTCGCATGATAAACACAAGTGCATAATGAACATGTACATTATTTGGCAATTGCAACAGTAACAACATTCCCAGGAGCACATACAATAAACAAGAGTCTTTCGCGTCAGGTCCAGACTCGGGTATGAGGGTACACGGAACGCTCCCATACTCGGGAGAACATGAGGAGGAGAAAAAAAAAAAAAAAGAAATCAATTGGAACAATGTGATATTTGGAATGCAAACTTTGTATAAATATAACATCATTGGTTTTTAAACATTTGTTGGTTCAGTTTTAACATTGGTTGTTTTTTTTTTTTTTGAAGAGGAGAAAAGATCATGGTTCATGGATATTTATTCACAGTCTTCACAGTAGTCTTGGAGTGTGTGGGCAGAGCTGCAGCGAGATGAAGGGACAGGGGGCTCTGGCTACCGTCTGTAGTCATTAAAGCTTCAGCGAAAAAGCGAAATCAAGCATGCATCTTAGTGTCAATACAAAACTACATTAGCAGCACACT
The DNA here is from genome assembly GCA_025674565.1 of Synodontis membranacea. NCBI lineage: Eukaryota > Metazoa > Chordata > Actinopteri > Siluriformes > Mochokidae > Synodontis > Synodontis membranacea. Next base: position 33,147,864 of record JAOVYU010000042.1, read on the forward strand.
GTGTTTCGTCAAAAATAAACCCCAGTACATTTAGTCGAACAGACGAACAAAAAAAAAAGAAAAAGAAAAAAAAAAAAAGGATAAACAAGCAGACAAAAATGACAGGCCAGTCACGGAGACATTAAAGTGAACTATCTCCATCTATTTTACAAACTGCAATGGCTGAACTACGGTTCTGTCCCATACCCTCAGCAAAGAGGCTTCAGGGTTTTTGGTTTTTCGGTTTGTTTTATATACGAGGTCACAAATGTTCTAAGTTTAAACAGTTTTCTCCTAGCTGGCTCCGTCATCTAAAAAGGTTTCCATTCCTTAAAAACAGTAATATTTTTTTTCTCAAATATAGAGTTTTTTTCCCCCAACCTTTGTATGCACCAATGGTACTTTATCTTTGGATTTTCCATTAAAGCAATACTGTGAGTTATTGTATTCATCAGTTACATTATTGTTGTTGTCACCATATATGGCAAGTGCAGAAACATTCAGGAAAAGGAAAAAAAAAAAAAAAAAAAAAAAACATCGTTAAAGAGGAGTAAGAAACTACAATTACTTTCAAAGTAAAAAAGAGGGCGTTACAGTAAAGAGGGTAAAAAAGTTTAAGTGCACAAATTAAAGAAGTTTAAAAGACAACCAAACAAAGAACATTTCGGAAATCTGCATCGACAGAAATTCGTCTACAGATATGGTCTTTTCACTTGGCTCAGTGCAGGAGGGAAGGTTGTACAGTAACAATGTTGAACTACATTAGAAGGGGTAAAATGTAAATTTTAACATTGGCATGGCTGGAAGCAACCTCAAGTGTCTTTGACTGGGAAGGTACAAAAAAAAAAAAAATTAAATATACAAGGAATTTCTTTTAAATCTACCATACACTTAAGTCATTGAATTCAACAATCTACGCAACACCAAAATGTCAATACGTTTCTATCATTAACACAATGTTTTTTTTTTGTTTTGTTTCCCCCCATAAAAATCTATCCTTTTTGTTCACAATTAAAGTCTGCATTACTCTTTGTGTCTGGACAAACACTTGTCCAATATAAAAAAGAAAACATTTAGAAGATTCAATGACAATGCAAATCAGGTTGTAACATTTCCAATACTATCAATTATTTTTTTTTATTTTTTTTTATTATTTTTTTTTGGATTTCTAATTTTTTTTTTTTTAATCTGTTGGTACAGTATGCATCGGACCTACTTTTTTCAAACACCAATGTTCAGTAGCAGAAAATGAATACATGTTGACCTGAGAGTAGACAACATTAAAATACATTACATTAGTTTAGTGAGCCAATATTACATTATTTTGACACTTAAAATGGTGGCAAAACTCATTTTCGTGTACGTGTATTTAAAACATAAAAGAACAAACAGACTTTTGGTTAGTTAGTCATTAGGTAATTATAAAACCATCTTAGGTTCTATTCCAGTCCTTAGCTGTGCACACTTCAGTTTCCAAACAGTGTTTACGTATTCTCAAGTTTAAATTGACCAGCATATTGACGTGAGAAAACATTCTACTGACACTTTTTTTTTTTTGGTTACAAGCATTGGAAACGTAAGGTATATCCTACCGGATCCAGTCCATGTAAAAGTCTTTCAAACTATGCCTACGTTCTTGTTTCATGTTTTCTCCAGTTATCTTCTATCACTGTACGTTTTCTTTTCCAGTCATCCTCTCTCTCTCTTTCTCTCTCTCTCTCTCTCTCTCTCTCTTTTTTTTTTTTTTAACCAACACAATAAGTCTGTGGCAAGGCAGATAGAATTACAGCTATAACTGCAATAGTCTGCATGTAGCCTTTGGCTGCAGGATACTATGTGGACTTTTTCTCCTCTGCTGCACCATCATTGGTGCAACACCCACTAGCAGAGTCTGTTGGTTTTAAACTAATTACATTGCCATTCAGGCTTGAGGTAACAGTTGAATGTAAGGAAACTTGTACTGAAGGAGAAGCTGGGGTACAGCCGGATTGTGCGGCCCCAGATAAAGCTGTAGAAGTTGACAGAGTTTGGGAACGCTGATCTGTTGGTCTGGATAGGCAGGAGATGGCAGCAGGACTCTCTGAAGCAGACTGCTTAGGAAGGGATTTTGAAGGGTTGCTGGGAGGGTTTGGCTGCGAGGTAGATGAGGGACTAACGTGAGGTAAGAGGCGAGAGGCATGCTCTTTGGCATTCAGGTGCTCCACTGCTCTCTTTCTGTGCTGACTGTACTCCAGGTGCTGCACGAGCTCTTCATTCCCATTCAGAGAGATCTCACAGGCAAGGCAGTCATATAGACAAACATCCTTACCTCCTTCTCTAGATGTCCCTTTGGAGACAATACACTGGCTGATTAGGAAGCCATCATCCAGCTGCTTAGCGGTGCCAGAGGAGAAGGAAGAGGAACCTTCTCCATCTGAGCTGGCTTGCTTCTTTTCTGGTTTGGATAAGTTCAAGACAAGGTCTTTGTTATAAGCCATGTCCTGAGAGTATGCTGTAGCTGGGATTTGGCTAGATTTTGGCTTTTGCGATTGCTGCAGTAGTTGTTTTTTTTGGAGCTGCAGCCTATGATGCATTAGGGCACCCTGCAAATTGTGCTGATATTGTTGGAGAATGGAGCCTGGGGACAAACCCATTAAAGCTTGTGGCAGGACCGGACTATATGGGAACATGCCATCCATACCAAACATGGGCTGCAGAAAGCTTCCAGTGAGAGCTGTGGAAATCTGTGGAGAGAACATTGGAGGGAATCCTGGCATGAGACAGGACAGGAGGGGGTTCGTGAGCAAGGGAGACTGATCTGTGTTCCCTGCTGCTTGCAAAGCCTGGAGCTGACTCGGATCAATGTTGTAGTCCTTAACAGGTTTTGGTGTAGATGCAGCTGGTGTTAAAGAGTCTTGTTTTTCCTTACTGCTAGAAGAGGTTGAATGAGTAGCACGGTTAGTGGAAGCCCTTTCATGCTTTTCAGAGGGATTTATGCGATTTTCAGAGTTGCTCACTTTGGACAACTGGAGCTGCAGTTCGGACTCTATGGGCATTTTGGGCGAGACAGGGGTGCTTGCGCTGACTGGGGTTTTGTCAATGGCAGCTGACATGGATGAAGAAGATGACGTGTTAGGCTTGCTGATCAGTCCATCTGAGGGTGGATCAAGGGGATCTATACAAAGTCAGAAAAATGACATACAGTTAGAACCAGTGCAGAGCAAACCACAATGTAGACAATCATATTAGTTTTGAAAGTCATGTTTAGTTGCATTTTACAAATGAAATGAAAATTTTACAACAAAAAAAAAGACAGAATATTTTTAAATACAATACCTGACATTGTTGAAGAGCTTGATAATGACTTGTGGCCAGTCACTGGTAAACCAGTAGTCAGTAAGTTTGAATACTGGGGGTTAGTGTGACTGGAGGCCGCTGATATCTCTGCAGACTGTGTTTGGACAACTGCCATGACCTCATTTGCCTTTTTGAGATTATTCATCTCTTGCTCAGGCATCAGATGACGAACACTTGCGAAATCTACAAATTCCCTGTCTCTGTCTATTTGTCCCCCTAGGGCTTCTTTCACTTTTCCAAGATGCTGCTGGGAGAAGACGTGGTCCCGCACAGACAGACAACCACTGTACTTAACACAGCACAGCGTACATTCTGTTTTGGGCCTTTCAGTGCATGTACTCTCTGTGCCAAAATGTTTGGCAAGGCTGAGCTTGGCTTTTTTCTCCTTGGCACGTGCATTTTGAAACCACACCTGTATCACCCTCTTGGGAAGCCCAATGTCATTTCCCAAGGCTTCACACTCCAGCATGGTAGGGGTTTTGTAGTCACTGAAGCAAGCTTTGAGCACTTTGACTTGCAAGTTGCTTAGCTGAGTGCGATATCGTTTTTGACCAGGCCTATCACTGTCTATGCTTTGGCTGTTGGATCCCCCAGGACAGGGGGAGGCAGGGTCAGCTAAGCTTGAGTTCTCACTATACTCCAAGACCAATTCATTTTCATAATCCTTTGCATTGAAACTCATTGCAGGGCTAACCAGCCCTGAAGACATCTTGTCTTCACCTTCTGAAGAAGCCTCTCTCTCAGAACTAAATGACAAGTGATCAATGCTATTCTGTTTTCCCTCAGTGTGATTTTCTTCATCAGTAATTATTCCAATAGGGTCAATGCTCATAGAAGTACCTTTATGGTTATCTAGGTTGTCACATTCAAAGGACTGCTTGACTGAGGTGGATGTCCCTTCTAAGTCATTCACTCCTCTATTTATTAGGGGCCTTGGACTAGGATCCTGATCATGTAAGGACAGATCCAAGCTTTTACAAGTTGGAGAGTCTGGAACATTCAGCCCATCATTTGTGTTTGGCATCTGTGAAGAGCTGGAGAAATTAAACAAATCCATTTTCATTTGAGGGCCTTCCTGATCTTGGGTCATACCAGCTACTGCCATGCTGAATCCTGCATTCTTTGCTTCATGCCAGTGCCGTGAACGTATATGAGCATCAAGGGCACTTTGCGCCTTAAATAGTGCACGACAGAATGGACAGCGTCGATGGGCTTGAGCTGGACCCAGACCACGAAATTGGCCCTTTCTTTCACGAGCTCGTGTGTTCTGGAACCACACTTGTACCACTCTTTTCTTGAGACCCACTTCCTGGGAAATATGGTCAAGCATTTGCCGTGTTGGATTGGAATCCAAGAGGTATTTCTGGTACAATATCTCCAGCTGCTCTGGGGTGATGGTGGTCCGCATTCGCTTGTCCCTTTGGGAATCATCCCCGCTGTGCTCCCAGTCATTTTCCACGACACTACTTCCTGATTTGGGCTCAAGCCTCCTCTTCAAGGAGTTTACAGTTGAGTCAGGAATGGCTGCAGCTGTAGGTGAACTGAGTGAGATCTGTGGAAAAGCTCCAGAAAGTACCTGCCTTGCCACCAGAGGATTATTTGAGTCAAAAAGCATAAGGGGTATATCCATGGAGCGGTCCAGGAACTGTGGAGGAACAAAATGATTTTGAGCAACAAGGAAGTGCATCTGCTGATGTTCTTGCCAATGTTCAAAAGATGGGAAGCTCAGTTTGCATTGAATGCAATGGTAAGGAGTCATCTGCTGCACTTGATTTAGATGCTGTTGCTGAGTTGAAGGACTTGCTGAACTCATCTGAGAACTTTGCGAAGGAACTGGGCTTGTCTTGGTCACAGATGGGTTAGTCTGTTTCTGCTGATGCAGAGGGGATGGGGAATGAATTTTAGAGCATGACTGTATACTCTCTTCATTAAGATGCTTTGTCTGTTTATACGTTGCTTCAAGCTTTGAATTTTCAAGACAATGTTCAGGGCCGCAAGATGCTTCTGTTATTGGTTTAAGATCCGCAGTAGGGGAATCAGAGATGGTGTCAGGGTCTGACTGTTCTTTGTCAGTAGACTTTCCATCTGTGCTTAGCTCAGTGCAGTTTGGGAAGCTAGAACTGGAGGGTGATGGATTGAGACTTGAGGTGTCAGACGAACTGTAAGGTTTCGGATCCAATAAATGCTCGTTTTGATAACAGAACAATTCATCATTGTCATCTTTATAGCACACTTTCTTCTGATGACTGATAAGATCAAAAATGCGTTGAAATGCCATGTTGCATTTCTTGCACTCATAACTGCTGCTGGCAGTACGAATATACCGGTCATTAGAAAACTCCGTGCATTCACTTTCTTTCCCTCCCTCTCCTTGGTTCTCATAGTTTTTCCTGGCTTTCTGACGGGCATTTTGAAACCACACCACAATGACACGGGTAGGAAGACTAAGTAGGTTTGAGAGTTGCTCAAATTCATCATCTTTTGGGTAAGCATTTGCATCGAAAAAATCTTGAAGGACCCTTAGCTGGTAGTCAGTAAACCTTGTCCTTGAGGACCTCTTCCCTCCTGAAAACTCTTGTTTTGGAAGTTCGGGAGAGGATGACCTGGAATCCACTTTTACATCTTCTAATGTTGTTATGGGTGGGTTACTGAAGTTATATGGCGAGTCCTTATTGCGCTGGCGCTCCTTGAACAGCGTGTTTCTGAACCAGTGCTTTATAACTTTATTTGGCAAGGCAGATTTGTTGGCCATCTCTTGGATTTGGTCTTCATTTGGGGAGTTATTGATGTCAAAGTACTGACGCAGAATGAGTAGCTGATCGTCAGTGATCCTGGTCCGAGGTCTTTTACCCTGCTGTTGCAAAATAGCAGGGGTTAACTGCTGCTGATAAAGTTGGGCTAAGTCAGATGTGAGGCCAGCCTCAACTGGTGGCAGATGTACAGGTAGTTGAGATGGCAGAGCTGGCAGGGGAATGGGATGCATGAGGAGTGGAGGGAAAAGTGGCAAGTCAATGGGCAAGGGGACTGAAGCTAGGGGGACTTGGGGAGTTGGGACAGTAGGGGGAGTAACTGTGGTGGTGGAGGCAGGAATGCAAGACACGGGTTTCTGTTGAGCTGGATCTTTTGGTGGGAGTGGAGGCGAAGCGGGAGGATGCAACGAGGGAGAAGCGTCAGGAGCTGAAGGAGCAAAAGGGAAAAGCTTGTCATATTGTTCTCTGTAGTCTTTGGCAAATTTCTCTACTGACTGTATTGGCAAAATAGATTGGTGAACATGCTCTTTATGGCTCTTTAGTATTAATGCGTTTGAAAAAAGCTTCCCACAGGACTCACACACTAGCTTCCCAACAGAATCTGAATGATGCTCCTCTTTGGTGTTAAACTTTGTCTGTCCATTTGGCACAACCTCAATCTGAGTTCTCTTATGCTGCTTATTTTCATTATACTGCATGACCAACTCAAACCCTATATTCTCCAGCAAAGCTTTAGAAACATTTCCAGGTGCATCATGAGCTACCCTTGGTGGAATTAAGTCTGTGAAGAATTCTCTACTGTCCTCATTTTCAACCTCATCCTCAACCTCATCTTGTGCTTGTGCTTTGAATTCATCAGTGTTATTGTGTGAGGTGGGTTTATGCAATTCATTCGTTTCTTTATTACTGTTTCCATTCATGCCTTTGTCAATCTGAGAATCATAGGTCAGTATCTGTCCATCAGCTTGTTGAGGAACATGAACATTGTCCTCAGGAGTCAGACACACAGACTGGTGGGAAGTGCTCGCTGCAACACCTTTCAGTGGCTGTTTACAAGAAGAGATAAGGCTACCCTGCTGGGATGACTCAGAACAATTTTCAGTTGCTACAGGCTTTGCTTTGCTGAGGTTTAACTCTGAGCCTTTTAGATTTAGCTCAGGGCTAATCTGAAACTCTCCTCCTGGGATGAGAAATGGAAGCAGCAGCTGCTGTTGCTGCTGCAGTGGAAGGAGAGAATCTGTTGTGATGGGGAAATGGTGAAGAAGTGCTGGGTTGAACAAATGGGATTGAAGAAGAGCTGCATTCTTTTGTAGCTCCTGCTGGATCTGGGCTTGAACCTGCACTAACTGCTGTTGCTGTAACTGCTGCTGCTGTAATAATTTATGTTGATTTGTTGTCGACATTACTTCTACCATTGGTTTCTTTTTACTCTCCTCGGAATGTGAAGAAATGCTGACTGTTTGGCTTGATGATACAACACTGTGTTCATCGCCCTGGTGCTTTATTTGAGCCTGGTCCGGAGCTGAAGAAGTACCACTTGCGTTGTTCATAGCATTTGTAGGTTTCAGAACTGTAGGACTGCTGGCTGTTGCATTGTCTGAAACGACTTTACGAAGCAAATGGTTAATAGAAGCTGAGCTAGCTGCTGAGGAATCAAGTTTGGCTGCACGAGCTTTGGTTTGATGTAGTACGGACCGCATATGAATCTCTAAGGTGGAGCTCTGGCTGTATGCTACATTGCAAATGCTACACTTGAAAGGTTTGTGGTCAGCACTGCTGCTTACAGACTCTGGCAAGGCAGCTGAAGAATCCTGCACCGAACGCTTCACTTTGTGCAAGTGTGAGACAGAGTTATAGTGCACCAAGAGAATGTTCTTTTGTGTGAAAGATTCCTTGCACACGGTGCATTTGAAAGGTCTTGATGGATCCAGGAATTTCTCAGTTGACAGGTTTGGCCCTTTTCTCAGAGGCACAACTGAAGGCTTTGGATTGAGTTCAGCATCGTCCCGAGTTAAACTCAGGACACTGTCAGGTTGGCTTATTTTCTCCTCCAGGTCACTTTCTTCATCTTCCTTCACCTTTTCCTCCTCGAGGTTTCCCTGCTCTTCATCAAGTCCTTGGTCTTCAGAATCGAACAGATCTTCAGTCATCAACAGACTGCCACAGAGTTGCTGCAGTTGGATCTCACTAAGCTCTAGATGACTAGTCTCCAAGTGCTTCTGCAGGGCCTGTACTGTTCGAAAGCTGCGCTGGCAAAGGCAGCACATAGTTGCAGCCCTGATGGCATGGTATTGGGAATGCTGTTGCAGCTTTTCCGCAGTTTTAAATGCAAGGCTGCACTGACTGCAACGGTATTTGTAGACATGGCGATCAGAAATAGGCATCTGAAGTTTCTGGCTGTGGAAGTGGTTTACGTGCATTTGGAGGGCACTAGATGATGTCAGGACTTTGTTACAGCCTTTCTGCCAGCAAGGGAAAGCAGCATTGTTTTCCTTCGTGGATTCGGCATCTTCTAAGGGCTGCTTTTGTGTTTTTGGTATCTCTGGTCGACATGTGGTCACTCTCTCTTCTTCATCTTCACCTTGTTCTAATAAACAAAATAAAACCATTTCAATGGTATAATCAGAGGTGTCAAAAGTACACACATTCTTTACTCAAGTAAAAGTATAGATACCTTTGTTTAAAAATACTCTAG
>JAOVYU010000042.1:33157163-33174776 GCA_025674565.1 Synodontis membranacea
CTTCTACTCACCATCAGGTCTTTTTATTCCATTGCAGCTGGAATCTGCCTTTGTCTGCTGGGTATTAGAGTCTGGCACTGGCAGGAACATCTTCTCTGGCAGCACATCTGAAGCAATCACCTGAACAAGATAGAGAGGGAAAAAAAGTAAATGATTGCCAGGCATTAAAGTAATTTCAGCGTTACCTGAGATATACTGTATACCATGTAATTATTGTATTACTCCTTCAAGAACAGGAACAGGTGAACATCTATCCATTAAGACTGTACTGCACAAGAGCACTTAATAAAGTAATGTAACGTTCTAGAAAAGAAACCGCATTTTTTTGTTTGTTTGTTTTTAATTAGCATCTGTTTAAGACTGGCCCAGCTGGACCTTATCTACCGAGCAGTGTGGTACAGTAACAAAAAAATGCAATTATTATTTTCATTACCCATAGAAGAAGAACCGCTTACTCTGCTTGCCAGGATACCAAGAGTACCAACAGACGCATACAATACTACTGAAAACTGCTGTGCTATGTTTTCTGCGCAAAATCCATTGTAGCAAGCTAGGCAGTGTCATCTTGGAATAATTATGATGTCAGAATACCACACCACAATGTTTGCTTGATGTACTGGTGCGCTAATTAGAATGATGCTGTGTGTGGTTTGTAATGTACCCTTGCGAAAATCATGGATAGCTTTTCTACCAAACAGCGATCTTTACTCACAGCGTCTGAAAACATTCTCATTATGTTGGCCACAATAGAAAATCTGGAAAGCTATTTTTTTTGGTCTGCTGCTTTATGTATATTAATATTCAATTAAACAATGCCGCTCTTAGCATGTTAGTAAATTGATCATGAACAATAAGTATCAAATGCACACCGTAACATGCTAGTTAGATTTTTGTTTGGTTCAGTAAGCTATAACAGAACACTGTACAAGTTACGACAACAACATGATACAAACAATGCCAATATAAGAGAGTGTATGCGCAAGTCGTTCTCAAAAATAGAGGAGTAGATCTTTTGTTTCCTTTTCCTTTATGTATACAAGGTCATTTTTGTACAAAAACTTCATAATCATTTTTCCCTTTAGTTTTCCCCACTGACTTGTGTGTTTTTAAATGTTCGATTAAGACTGTGATCCTGCGGAATCGTGAACTTTGTAGACCAGACTCCATGAAAAACGATAATGGGAAATGTTACCCTGTTATAGGGTTAAAAACGTCATAATGGAACATAAAGGTGAGGCTAACAGAACCGTTTGTGGATGACTACGGAAAACTCAGCCGTAGGACAACTAAGAAACATAAAACTAAAATGCATTCAATCAGTGAATGAGGCTGAAGACATTTTTAAAAATCTAAACATTTATGAGACATGTTCCGGCACACAGAAGACTTATCAATGATAACACACTGTAAAGATGACACGGTTGTTTTTACTGTCACTGTTCTAGTCACTGACGTTAGCTGAAACTGAACTATAACCCCTATATTGTTCTTGTCTTTTTTGAATGTGCAGTGAAAAAAAAAAAAACACCTTCAATTAGACATCACAATAGAACCGTGGCCATGAGAGCAACACTTAACAGAGTTCGCAGGTTAAGTGTAATAGGAAGCCCTTTCTAGTATATAACAATGTCTTTAGACATCCCTAGTCCAAATGGGCCTATCATTTACCCCCTCGGCTTTAAAACGTGGAAATCAAAGTGTCTGTGAGGCAGAGGGAAATTCAGACCAAGCGCTCGAGATGCACACAACAAAACAAAATGGCTGCCATTATCATCACAAAGCCCACCATTTCAGCAAGATGCTTCATTAGAGGACAGAAGCCAAGCACAGAGACCTTCTCAAGGTCACATTTAATTTAAAGCACATAATTGGGAAGCACAGTTCGTAACAAGAACCACCTAGCACTGGATCAGGACTAATGAAGCTCAATTATTTTCATTACCCTATCTCAGAAGAGGAGGAGGAGGAGGACGGGGGCTAGCTGCGAGAAAGGATGTAGGGAGGGTGTGGTGAGATGAAATAAAGAGCCGATAAATAAATAAAGCATGAAATGCTCAAAACCAAAAAATATAAGGTTAGGCAGTTCCAGCTAATTTTAAATATGTAGCAGTCTATTTCATTAACAAAAACAAAGGCCCTCTTAAGTGTATATACTTTAGTAAATATGGTCTTTATATACTTTATGTCATCGGACATAAATTATTTCAGCATTTGTTTTTGGTTATTTGGTTTCTTTCCGTAAAAAAGTCATTCCAAGATTACTGGCACCCTAACTTTTACTTTTTGGTGAAGCCTGCCCTGGAGACATTTACACTGAGTCTCATCTCGCACCAGGTTTGAGAGGCTTGAAGAACATCTTAAACCCTCCTCTAGGCAGAACTCTTCGTGCCATTTCATTCTGTGCTCTCACTCTTGCCTATGACGTGCTCACTAGGGATTGTAATCTATTGTATCTGTATTTCTGTAACAAAATGTTTATTGTTTTAAAATGCTATACAAATAAAATTGAATTGTGTTGAAGCTCATTTATATTCATAGATGTGTACGTGTGGACATCCAGAGACAAAATACTGACTTTGTGTCCCACAATCATTTTTTTTTTTTTTTTTTGCCTTGATGCATGTTTGGGGTCAGGTGTGTGTGTTAATTTTATTTTTAACAATTATTTTTTGTCCATTTTTTTTCAGTGCATTGTGATAACAATGACAGAATTCTTATGTAAGCTTAAATACCTTTTTAAAAAAAAAAACGTTAAAGTGGGGGCCCATCAAGAGCTTTGTGTGCCTTTCTGCCTAGAACATACTTCTTATTGTGCATGGGTCATTTGGACTGAAATGAAAATCTTGTCGAAACTGTCTTAATGCATCCTAAAACCCATTTTGTCACGATCTGGTTCCCCCTGCTGTGCATCACGGTTGTCACAGTGACAGAACCGTTTCCTTTTATTTTCTATTCCTGTCTTCACCTCTTTGTGTTTTATTGGTTATTTCCTCATCTGCCTCATTTGCTCCAATAAGTATACCTACTTTCACCCTTTCCCGTTATAATAACCTGTTTACGGATTGTGTGTGAAGCCGAGAGGGCATCCACTGCCACATATTTGTGACCCATTTATATATACACCTGCACAACAAATTCTGAGTTTAACCAGTTCCACGGAAGCAGGTCATCATCTGTTAACACTACATTATCGTGGCGCATGCTGGCCGTATCTGCCCAGGGCTCTGTCACTGTGTCTCACCGCGTTAATGAGTTTCTGCGTGCAATCTGCAGTAACACTGTGCAGGTGTGTGAGGTGAGAGCGCATCAGAGCGACACTGCGCAGCGTGTCCTGGCACAGCGGGCACCGGAGAGTGGGCTGCACAGCATGCTGGATCATTACATGACTCCTCAGACGGCCGAGATCAGCGTGACAAAATCGACAGAATGGGCACTGTCGGACCTGAGAGAGAAGGGAGAGAAAAAGACAGGGAAAGCTGAGACGTTTTGATTCAATGAACCCTCTCATGACAAAGAAGTCATGAAACACTGATTCATAACACAAAGCACATTTTTTTTAGGGGAGGAGGTTTAATCTAACCTGCTCGGAGGAGATCTCTTCCTGCGCTCGAGGGCGTTTTGCAGGTATGGAGTCATCCGTGTCTTCAGACGAAGAGCGCTTGGGACTGACAGGCGGCTCATTCTGTTTCTTATCTCCATGCATGGGTGCTTCTAAGGAGGAAAAAACACACACACACACACACATCTTTTGATATGTATCTCATCACATTTTCTGGAACTACCAATGAACACTCTATAGTCAGATTTCTAAAACATTTTGTACTGTCAGAATTAGATAGATAAATAAATAAGAAATGACACTCGGGAGTTCATTCTGACCCATTTTCTCCTCCTCTCTGCTTGCGTGTTTGGTCTGGTCCGCCTGGTCAGAGATAATCTCAGCGGGTGACTCCATCTCATTCACGTCTCCTAGAAAAGGGGATGGGGTTGGGGGAGAGAGAGGAGGTGTTGACGGCAATGTAACTTGTCTTCAGTTTCATACAGTATTTATTATCTTAGAGTGAGTGTTTCTTGTTCGTTTGTTTGTTTGTTTTTTTGGGAAACCAAATACAAAAACTATTAATAGGTGATCTTTTTTGTGAAAGAGTATCTCGGACTTTCTTTGTCTTTGTGTTTTGGGAGTGTGAGATCGCATTCTAACCTATAGGGGTCAGACTACACTATCAGGGTCCTCACTAGCTTCGGTATAATCTGTTCAAATACACACACACACACACACACACACACAGAGGGTACAAGAGCAAATTATGTGGACAAGCGACTGCTTTGCAGATGCCATTCTAAAGCAAAAGAGAAGAGGCGAGAGCTAAAAAAAAAAAAAAAAAGAGATCAAGGGAAAGAAAAGAAGAAGTCTTTCTTTCGCTTTTCTTGTTATGATGTCAGCCGCTTCATCTGACCAAAGGGGTTTTAAAAGTCACAGGAGGCAGATAATGCCACACAAGGTCACGAGGGTCACTCGCTCAGAGTGCATCTCACTCCACAAATAGGAAGAACTGTTAAATAGTTCGAAAACAGGCTCATCGGCTTTTCAGAAGAACACACGCAGATTGTTCATTACTTCGCCACTGTGCTCTGTTTTATTCTGCTTCCTTCACAACAGCCGAAAGCCAAACCTTCACAAAAGAGGACAGAAAGATACTCTGTTGTTCTTTTTGCAGTGTCTAAAAGAGGACAAGACACAGCGCCTTAGGACATGCACTTCACTCCGTCCTCCCCACAGTCCTCCCTCCCTCCCTCCCTCCCTCCGTCATCCCCTTCTCGCCTGCTTTTTCTGGCTTTCTGCTTCTTTAGCGCAGTGATTGTTCATGGACGTGGGGGAAGGGAGGAGAGGAGAAGAGCTGATTTGGGTAGGTGTTTGAGGATTAGAGTCGGCCAAGCCACAGAAGACAAAAAGCCATGAGGGCTGTCATAACAGACCAATCAAAGCACAGCTGAGAGATCAGCTAGTGGTTCTCAGAGAGCCTGATTATGACAAAGAGAAAGACGGACCAAGGGAGAGGCCAGCTGAACACCAATTATCCTGACAGCCGTGCTATTGATTTCCTATCAGACCTACACAGCCATAAACACAGGACACATAATCTGAAAGAGTCAAATCCGCTCTGCTTATGAATGCTCTGCTGGACACGTCACACACTCGCAATCACTCACAAATATGGTCGTTTTTCTTTTTGTTTTGTTTTGACGGTGGATTCTTTCAGTTGATCGTTTTACATTTTAACCGAAAAAAAAAAAAAACAAGTGCATTCATGTGAGGTTAAAATGTTCGATGAGAAATAATACAAAATCAAGAGAAGTTAAGATTAAAAAATGGCATATTTTGAATTTCTAAAATGGGAACGCGCTCAAGAGAATAAGTTGTTAACAGCACTCAATTCACGCCTGTTAAGACTGCATTTAATATCTGTCCTAGTGAAACACAAAGCAAGTGACAGTAATTTCTTTCAAATTCTGTGATAATGATGTGCAGCTATCATCACTTAGCACAATGCATGTTTCATATTTCCACCATTTAGATCATTAGCAGAGAATCTGCAAAGCAATTTTCCTCCACTGGAAAAAAAATAAATAAATAAATAAAAAAATCCCAGCAACAAAAGAGATTCTAATTTCTCCGGCTATGAAAACAAACGTCCAGACTGATTAAAGTTCCATAATCGAAGCCGTGCGGTTCTTTTGGCTTGTTTCCATTTTGCACAAAAGGAAAAAAAAAAAATAAAGAAATAAAGAGCAAATGAATCCGCATCGGGGCGGTGAGGTCAGCCTTGGCCAATAATGAAGTGATAAAATGCACTCACACGTGCTAACAGACTCCATACGCACTGGCGGCGCACACCTCATCAGCACTTCCTGCTCGGCTCGGGGATCGGTATACAAATGCTCTGCGGCATTGATCCGTTATTGATTCCAAATTAGGAAATGCCCTGGTGTTCTTACAGAGATCAATAGTGAGCCATTGAGGCACAGTGATCCACTCCAGTGCTGTTTATTCAGCCACCGCTTCTCTAAGAGACTCGGCAAAGCCGGTCACTTATCACAGCCTTCACTTTACGCACCAGAGTCGCACAGAAACGCAAGCCAGAATTTTTCTTTCATTATGTCATCACTGGGCCGTGTTATTTTCACCCATTTTGATCAGAAAAACAAGGAAATTCCGATGCTCTGGGAACACAGCCAGATCCCTTTGAGGAATTTTGGCAAGAACTAAAGCTGGCATTAAAGCTTTTATTTGTTAATGGTTACTGCAATGTTGGCTTTTCAATTACTGCCATCACAGAAGGCTGTAATATGCAAATGAGACCTCGAACAAATCCCTGAACAAATCACCATGTGGTGAGTTTACCTCCCACAGCCATTTAACATGACTATTATTGCGAGGGTGCGATGAATCACATACGGCATCCACGTGATCCATCTTGGAACGAACATGATGTTTGGTATTTCTTAAAGAGCAAATTAAGAAATAAACACATTAAATCTTGCAAACGGAAACAAACCTCGCCATGTGCAACTCTAGGTATTAGACTATAAGTAACTCTCTCCCGAGCTCTTTCTCCTTCTTTTTCCCGTCAGAGATTAAAGATAGCATTAATTAACTCATTGCTCATTAGTAGGTGAGGCCTTTATCGGCTGCATTGACTGGACACCGCCCCTGGTAAGGCCTCCTTCTGGGCAGTGAGGATGTAACAAGTCTGATTATTGGCAGATGAATTAACGCAATCAATTCCTGCCATTCTCGACAAAAATCTCTCACTCCCATTCACTCCCTCTTTCTCTCTCCTTCTGTCCGAACGCAGGGATCGAGCTTTTGTTTAAGCCATTAGTCGAACCGATTTGGGGTTTGAACCAAATGCTAATTGACTCTACCACCCGCTCCTGTCAATTACCCCACAGTAAATAACCACACGCTCTCTTGTTCTCTTGCAACGTCCAGCTCTGCTGCTTGCCTCCCGTCCCCTCCTCCCCTCTGCCGTTCTCCCTTCTTTCACAGATGCACCCAAGAAGCGGCACCACAACATGGGGGACCACCTAGACCTGGCCCATAGGGTAAAATTTTCAATCAGATTCGAAATGAAAACACCTCTAAATTTAAATAACACAAACTACTACAGAAATCTTCAATCCTATGACACAATACCTGGTAATCCTTCCTATGAATCCTGCATTCATAATGCTTTATACATGCATTTACAACATACTATAAACCAACATAATAATCTTACAATGTCTGACATTTGATTAGAATTGTATGACCTCATAATGTCAGGTCAAATATTCATAAGACTGTAAGAATACCTGCACCACACGCTATACTGCATTACAACAGACACAATTGGATGCAGATCTGAGAGGCACACAGATTGTCCATTCTTTTATTGTGTGGTCAAAATCGCGTAATCATGACTGTTGTGGATATATATATCTGTTTTTTTTTTAAACAACATTTTTTGTACCTGCTTTACTGATTACTGAGACTGAGCAACGCTTCCACTACGTGACATTCAAATTCAACAGAAATAAGAAACTAGAACAGAAATAAGATTTTAAAATCTTGAGTGGCAAGTACATCCTTTAGTGTTTATGTAGATGGAAACCGAATATTGGAATATTGGAATACTGGATAGCCAGAATATTGGAATATTTACATTTATGTACTATATATTTTCTGTTTGTTTGTTTTGTCCGTCTTTTAGCAAAGAATAGACAAAGCATGCCCCATGATCATGCCAAATGATCTTTACTCTGTTCAAACAATTCTGCAAATTCTGAATAAGGTATTTCCAGAATTTCCAGAGTTTCCAAGCCCTTGCCTGAATATTCCACAAATATATCACTTAGAAGAAACTGCACTAAGGAATTGTAGGAGACCTGTCCATGGAAAAACTCTTACCGTTATCTTTAGCATTATTCTTTCTGATCTCAAAGATGGCACTGAGCTCCTCCTCTTCGTCCTGGAGGCCGTTCTGGATTCGCTGCAGTCTCAGGAGTCCCTCCCCTCTCTGGTGGCTCAACGAATTGGCGTGTTGCACCAGACTGAGGCTGTTTCGAGTAGAGTAATCACACAGCACACAGTGCAGAGAGCCACCGTCAGACACGGCTCCCTCGAACTGCTGCAGGTACTGCGGAGAAACAACCTGCATTAATAAATTCAAATCTTCCCAAAGGCTTACCATTTCTTATTCAGCTGACAAACATTACTATACATACTAGTAGCTCTGTATATACATCTACGTAGAATCTAGGTAGAACCAGTAACATATGCAGGCCATATAAATATAGTTATTAAATAGCAGTTCTTTTTATTTTTCTCCTGAAATGCCTTATTCTTGCTTAGAAACAGACCTCAGGATTAATAACCTGGCAGCGTATCATGTCCTAATTTGAGTGAAATGCATTAAAATTAAAGGAAAACCACACCACACTCAGCATATAAACAATAAATCTTACTTCACATTGCACATTTTCCATTAAAATAATTACCTCCCAAACCTCATAACATAACAGACAATACATAATGCTCATATAACCCATTATGACCTACATACACCTTTCTAAAACAAATCTTTTTTTTTTTTTTTCCAGCGTTCACAAAGCAGACCTAGCGTGTACTGGAAATAAGCAATAGATGAAAAGCCATCATTGTGTATTGAACTGTCTAGACAATTTACCAACACGTAACCTACATATTTTGTTTCTCTATATAAATTTAGCACTAGTTTTTACATAGAATCCAACTTTATACAATTTTATATCATCTTCTCTGAGCTGCAGAACAGTGTGTTCTTTAAAACACCAGTCACACACACACCAACTGAAAGATCAGTTTGCGTGCTTTACTAAACACTAAACTCATTGGATATGTACTGAGCTAATGGGTCACATTAGCAGGAGGGAAAAATAACACACCATCAATCTCCATTACTAAACAGACCACAGAGGCCTGAGGGCAAGATCACAATTTCATCCTCAGCTTGCTTAGCTTGTCCCTGCTGTCCCATGAACGAGAAAGAATGTCTTAACTTCACCTAGAACAAGTTCATAATTCCAGCTTATTTGTTGAGAAAAGGTTCAACAGCAGAGAACGTGGAGGTTTGCTGCCAGGTTAGGTTTGACAAACACACATAAAAAAAACCATCTGGTGTGCAGACGGTTATCTTGTGTTTTACCCCAAAAGGGGCTGACTCTGCAGTGAAACCATCATCTACTGGTCCGATATTGTCATTTATTTATGTGAGGTTGATCTGACAACAACCTAGCAGTTGTTAACACTCGTTTCAGAGCACAGGGCTGCAATGCATGTAAGGAATCAAACACTCCGTGTGGTCCCGTTATAGGAAAGTGCCAATGGTATAGTTGATGGCGTGATGCAGCCCAACGTGAAGTTACCACTGTTATCACCCCAAACTTAATAATTCTCCTATAATAGCATGTCCCAGAGAGTGCGTTTCCTCTTACACAACACCAATTTGCCAATGATTACCTATTAATGTCAATTAAAGAGCATGTGGCAACTTTTTTTATGTTGAGGAATGTCTGCAATTTAAGTTATCATTGTCTGCTTTCACGTATGTTACAGCAGGCACAAATAGTTGTTCATTCACCAGGCTCTGTTTTTTTTTTTCTTTCTCTTGAAGTTCAGTAGACAAAAAAAATGCAGCTTGTCATGTTACAGAGAAACCAGAATATACTAAGCGTAACAATTGAGGAAGTAAGGAAATCCTCACCATTATCACCGGTTAGACGTATTCTTTGTTAAACAACAACCCTTCTTTAATCCAGGTATCATTAGTCTAAAAGTATGTGGTGCATCCTGTATCATCTGTTACTACAGAAACAATAATATATTAAAACGTTATTGCCTATTCTGATAAAGTCATTTAGTATAACGCAGCAGTGAAAATCTGCATGCATTGCTCAAGAGTGAAGAGGCAAGCCGCAACTTTCTAGAACCAATTAGCTTGTCAACATGAAGCATTTGCATCCTAGAAAAAGAAAAATGGCAATCGTATTGCTTAGCAATAGACTCGTACAAAGAGTATTCCTCAATTATTGTTTGGACGGTTCGTGGTTCTAGCTTACTAAATTCGAAACAAGGTTATACTTGGAAACTTTTGTGAAAGGGATTCCTTCTGTCGTAGGGTTCTACATAGAACCTTTAGAGATTCCCCCAGAGGTGCAAGCCCAAGAACTCGAGTGTGCACTGCAACCACGGTCATAGTACAAAGTCATATTTTGAGAAGAGCTGGAGAAGAATTTACCTTGTATAGTCTCAAGCTGGCCTTGTGTCTCGAGTTCATTGTGTGTAGTTTCAGCTTCTCCATGCTATTGGCCTCGTATCTGCATGCATTACACCTTAGTTGCACCTGGACACCAGCAGCAACACACCTGAGCATCCATTCCTCCTCTTCCTCAGTTTTTCCATTTTGTCTGCTGGCTTCTTGAAGGTGCGCTGCTAGCTGGTAGCGCTGCAGATGCTTGTCTGTTTGGCAGTGCAACTGGAAGTTGGCCCTCAGAGGTGTGGCGTAATGGCACAGCCGACAAAGGTGGGCATCACCGGTCGTGCCTCTCCAATCAGAATCAGGAAGCGAGCGCTGCATGGCTAGGTGCTGACTAAGAGCAACCAAGCTGTCTGTGGAAAAATGACTACACAGTGCACATTCAAACAGTGCCTCTGGAGTCTCCTCATCTACTGGCTTCCGGGGAGGCTCCTGCATGGTTTCTCCACCTGGCTGTATCACACTGGTGGGGTCAGGAAGCCTGGACTGGGGCTGGCAGTATGGATAGAGCTCAGCAGAATTTTGCCGGTGCTGGCGCTGCATATGGGCCAGGTTCTGCTGCAAAAGGAGCATGTTGTGTGTATGCTTCTCGCTGGTCATGTGTATGCGAAGGTTCCGTGCTACATTGGTTTCGTAGTCACAGACTTCACAGCGCCATGATGCACGTCCCTGTACTTTAGAAGGAGATGGGGAGGGTGTCTGGTTGGAGTGTGTATGAGACAGGGGGTTAGGCTGGACTGTTGGAGCATCTGAACGTGTCTGCGACTGCAAATTCTGCATATTGTTGAGGTGTTTATCTGACTGCATGTGGATGCTCAGGTTGCCTTTGGTGGTGGTGGAATACTGGCACACCTGGCAACGAAAAGGCTTGTACCCACAGGTGTAAGTCTCGCCTCTAGCCAGGCGCGGGTGGTTCTGCCCACTGGCACAATACGGACACTGTCCATCCTCAGAGTCTGGGTGTTTCTCTTTCATATGAGCCTCGAGAGTCTGCTGGTATTTGTAGTGCCAGTTGCATTTGGGGCACTTCAGCGTCTTGCAGGAGTTGCGTGAGTGTGTCATGTTTACTTGGCCCCCAAAAGAGTAAGAAGATCCCTGGACAGTGTCCCGGCCAACAACAAAATCTTGTTCACCCCCAGCTGAAAAACTTCCTCGAGACCCAACATCCACCTGTAAATCCTCCAACTGAGATTTGAGAGTCTGGGTCAGCGGAGGGGTGATAGTGGGCGACTGAGAATTGCTATGGTTACTAGGTAGGTCAGAGTTAGTGACATCTGGCGTGTTGTCATTGCACAGCTTGCCATTTGGTTCTTTTGCCATGGCACTGCCCTTCTCTGACAGGTTATTTGGTTCTATTTCCAGCACACTCTCTTGGTTGGAAAATTCTTTTGGAGTAGTGACCGTGGACGAGGTTTGCACAGTAGAGGATACCGGAGCAGGGCCGTGGCAGTTAAAGCTTGTTCCACACTCTAACTCAGAGTCTGTGAGAGATTTGGTGTTGTTCATAAAGCTGGTTGCTACTGTGACAGAGTTGGGAGATTTGGGATTGCTTTGGTTTGAAAGAGCCAGTTCAGTAATGTGCCCTTGACTACCACTGCTGCTAATACTGCTCGCGCCATCCTCCGCAGTGGAAACTACCTCTGAACTCAACCTCTCCTCTCCTTCTCTGCTACCTCCACCATCATCACTGCTCCTCTGTGGGCCCTCTCTGCCCAGGGTTGAAGGGTCTTTGGCAGGGCTCAGCACTGAGGTAGGAAGGGGGACTCTGGATAGAGAGGGCTGAAGAGGGAGCTCTAACTCAGAGATCTGGAGGTGCTCCCTGTCCTCCTGACTTAGCATGGCCACCATGTTGTGCTCTAAAGCTGTGGTTGTTAATTGAGGTGGCACACTGCTAGTTTTTGGTTCTAGGAAGCTTAGGAGTAGGTGGTTACTGGGGCCTACAGGCTGCAAGATGGCACAGGTATGCTGGAGCGAAAGCAACTGCTGTTCCTCTGTGGTAAGCATGATATTATGGTGCTGTGAAACATGACCTCTAAAAGCATGCATGCGACTGAATGACAGGCAACACAAAAAGCACACCAGGATGGGTTGTTCTTTGCCAAGTGGTGCCAGCTCTGCTTCAGAAGAACCCGTTCTGGCAGGAGCTCTATCTTTGGATTGGCGGGTCAGCAAAGCAAGAATATCACCAGTCAGGTGGCACCAGTTTTTAGGGTGGAAGACATGGAAGCTTTTCAAGGTAGAGCTTTGGGAAGAAGAGAAATGGCATGTGTTAACAAAAGGTGGACGAGATGAGGATGGAACCACATTGCACGGCAGCTGACTTTGGCTCTCCAGGATATAAGCAGAACCATCTGCCTGGTAGATGATCTGACATTCTACCTCATCAGGTTCATCACCCCCTTCATCCTGCTCCTCTCTTATATCTCCTCTCCGCTCTAAAAATTCACCCACAGCACAATCATCAACCTGTTTGTTATCAATCCCCTCTTCCTCTTCATGTCCATCTCTAAAAGCCTTCCTTTCTCCCTTGCTTTGCCCCTTCACATCTTTCCTCCTCTCTGGTTCACCCTGGTTGGGTGGGCTGGCTGAGTTCAGATGAGAGGTGTTTTCTCTCTGTAGGAGGAGTAGCATGGAAGATGGTGGGCTGCAGATCCCTGGAGGCTGGTTCATACAAGGACCAGAGGCTCCGTCATCTAAGACAGAGTCACAGCACTCCATCCTCCCAGTTACTGGACATTCTCATCCCAACCAGACCTAAAACGAGAGAAAGAGAAGTCGCAAAGGGTGTTTGAGTGACTCCTTTTCATATCGCGATAAAAATAAAGCTTAAGTGAGAACAACTTTAGACATGTTATCCATCACAGACGTCATATACAAAATAAATGTAATTTAAACAAAAGTGTGTGTTAAATCATAGCTCATCTTATAACACTGTAATGTTAAAAAATCACTGTATATGGAGAGAGAGAGAGAGAGAGAGAGAGAGAGAGAGAGAGAGAGAATACCAATGTGTAAGGAGACAGAAAACACTATGTTGCAATCAATAGCTCTTTGCAAAGCTGCAACACTGAAAGCTGAATATTACATGAGGAAAGTTTCTTGGAATCACTAAAATCCCTTTACTCAATATCTCTGCCTGTCAGTTCCTTTACATCACCTAGCTGCAATAAGTTTCCAATTAGCAAACGCAGTAAACGGGTTCCATCTGCAGAAATGTAGAATGCTTACAGTTCTTAGCTTGTCTTCCACAGGCATCCTTACAGGTTTTGCATGGAACCTTAGAACAAAGTGTAGAGCCCTTAATTATCCAATACACCCTTAAAGAACCTTTTTGTCTAAGATTGCATGCATTAAGCAGGCAGGTGTGTGGAATGAACTCAGTTACTGGCAACCACTTTCTTTCTAATACCTAGAACCTGCATTCAGAAATTAGCACACTTAGAAAATAAAAGTTCTTTAAAGATCTTTATGAACGCTTACGTTAATTAAAGGCGTACACAGGTCGTAAAAGAGTTTGAATCCTTTTCTGATATGGAATCACTCCGTTGTAGGGTTCTGTACGGAACCTTTATGGGTTCCCTCAAGGGGACAACCGAAGAAATTTTCTAAGAATATAAGCTGAAACATGTTATCGGATACTTTATATGACATCTGGCTTTAAAGTGAAAGTTAACATATGTGTGAGGCGTGTGTGTGTGTGTGTGTGTGTGTGTGTGCGCGTACCCACACACACACAGGGGTAATTGCTCAACCCTGCAGTAAAAGTGCAGATTGTACGGAGATTCAGAGGGTTATATTGAGCTCTTTCTGATCCTGGCTGCTGGAGAGGGTTAAAGTGCTTATAGGAAAATCAATAGTTTAAATGCTAAGCAACTTACTGGAAGCCAGAGCAGGATGCTAGCACTGTGCTATGGATGTGTTAGCCGACTGAAGCTCAACCCAACCCTATATAAAGCGACTTTGCAGGCAAGCATGCAGTAGCACAATAGCAACCAGGAGCACTCACATGCAACATGATATAGAGATATCAATCAAGAGCATACACACAATTCCTGCAAATCTCAATGATTCTGTCCAGATGCATGAAAACCAGTAGTGGTTTTGGAAAAGTTAATGTCATATGGTTAAGACACTCCCTAAATTTAACGTATGGACAGGGATGAAACGATTATACGGACATTTTATTTTGATAAGGATAACAAAATGTATAGAAGTACAAATCCTGCAGTCATGTCATGTTTCAGAAATCAATGTTTCCACAATCAATATTAATACCTGTACTAGTCAGTGTATACTCAAGCGTTAGTAACCCCTATACCCTCCCTCCCCCCGTCTGTTTGGACAGCTGCCCGTCTGCTTCACGCTCGCCTTTGATCTCTGATTTAATGCACCATTTCCATTAGAAACACTAAGTCCATTCAAGAGGCAAAAGAGACTTCAAAAAAAAAAGTGAAAGAGACCAGGAGAGAGAAAGGCTGCAAGACTTAACAAAAACAAAACAAAAAAAAAACGAAACACTGAATCCGTCAGGCTAAGCAGTGAGAGACAGAGAGACAGAGAGAGAGAGAGAGAGAATAGGTGGGACTATAGTGAAAAAAGAAGCTTTTACACTATTTTTTAAGAACAAAAAGATTGTAATTCTAGATTTTATACCTTGGAAGCCAAACAAAGGACGAGACCTGAAAATGGAAAGCTGGTGTGTTTCTTGAATGACACGCCCAGAAAAAAGAAATGACATGCACACTGAGGGTCAAAAGGATTGAAACAGGAAACGAGAAAGTGGAGAGGATCAGGAGAGGAGAGACTCGATGTGTCCAAAGCAGTCTTTTTTCAAAAATATTTTTGATCTAACTTTCACGGAGATAAACGTTTTAAACTTATATCAAACAATATATTTTTATATGTTCAAAAATGAAGAGGACACCAAATCTTTTCATTAAATATGGCCTTACTGATATGAACCACATTTTGTGAAACTAATACAGCAAGAGGAAATGCATGAAGGATAATGAGACTACATACTACTTAGTGTGATAATGGAGGGAATGAAGTGGGGGTTTTTGTTTTTTCGTAAGTTCCATTTTGCAAAAGATGCTATTGGCTTGCATTGCTTGTGAAGTTTACCTAGATAAAAACTGCTAGCAGGCTTAGATTCCTTTATTGCATCCTTTCCCATTCAAATGAGCTTGTTTAGAATGTCTTTTTACTTGCGTACAGTCAGACCGTGTACTGTACATTTTCTGGAAGCTCTGAGTGGTGCATAAGGTTTTGTCCCACCACCAAGAGATCATGAGTTTAGAAATAAGGTGACATCCCTGTCATCCAAGACAATCTAGTCCCCTTCTTTACAATTAAAACCAGTTTACACAAAGCAATCTTTCTGCATGTTATTAACCCAACCCACAACTAACCCTAACCCACGTCATCCAGTTGTTTAAACATGATGCTAAAATGAACGTGTGAATTTCATACAAAATAACAAAAACATTAATAACACTGTTGTTTCGTTGATGTTATTTCTATTAAAATAACACTTACTTCTATTAAAACAGACTTACTGTAACTGCCCTAAAGCTGATTATTTTCAATTAACAGCGTGTCCCGAAGTGTTTTATTCCTCTTACACCACAGCAATTCTCCAAACAATTTAGTTACATTTAGGTCCTTTTGTTACGGCAGCAATAAACAGCCAATCTTTCCCTTTCTCTACATCTTCACAAGACAGAAAAAAAAACAATTCTACTTTGCTAAATGACACCTTTTTAAACTGTCTATTATTAATCTTAGACTGTGTCCCGCTGAATAATCTCCTACTATAGATACGATAACGTTGCAGGACGAGCGCATTAATAATAAACCACCCTGAGATGTCTTGGAGCTAAAACTACTATTAGAGCTGCTGTTGAGGAAAATTAATCACCACTTTTGGACCAATCAGAACAAAGAACTAAGATACAGCATTGTGTTATAACTGAAAAGTTCTTTACTACTGTTACACAACTTTAAGTATGAATCAGTAGTTAAGTGGCTATCAAAAGTACCATAGTCTATGCAGTTCTTGGAAAAATGTCAGGGTTTTTTTTTTTTTTCAGGGTTTTTAGTTTTCACTCTTTACTACCAGAAGTGTAAAATTCTTCTACAATATACGCTAGCCACATAATTTGTGCATTTATTTCAGGGAGAAAAAAATATATTGCGTCTACCTACGGCCTATCTACACCCTGAATAAAGTGCTGTATTTGTTTTTTAATCTGCACACAGGAGTGTGAACGATGATCACAATCAGTAGACGTTTTTTCATAATGTTGATTTGATACTAATCAGTTTGAGATCCCATAAATCAGAGCACATATAAACTGTTTATCATTACACAATAAGCAATTCAGTGTTTACTGCAAATAAGGTGAAATGGGGGTATTTTAGGATTTGTTTCCCAAATCAAAAGCAGTCATCCGGTGATAATTAAAAATGGTCATGTTCAGCATTAAGATAAAAATCTTTTGCAATGGATTAAAGGTATCTGACCCACATTCTGTGTATTTGTACTAGATATTTATTCTGGGATTTTTTTTGTGCGTTTCTGGATCTTTATTGCTTACTGTCTTGTCATCAATACATGAAATGGATTTAGGGAAAATGGCATTTAGGTCAAGTGACGTGACTTGGCCTGTCAATAACATTCCACCTTTTGGCTCCAAAGTGCTTCAGCGGTGTGTTTCTGGTCACTGTCCTACTTTAAGATGAAGCGTTGTCGTTTGAGTTGTGAAGGATTTGGTTTGCACCATGCAATTAAATCGTCATCGTATTTCACAGATGATGTATGTTTTGGACCATGATTGCATTCGTCTCTTTCTATCGCTCCGGTTACGGTTTAATTTGTGGTTTATTTGTTCCACGAGACAGGAGCAAAGCACTTGAGTGCAGTTCTCTTTAAGCATTCAAGTTCTTGAGCTTTGCATCTGCAGCTGAAACCTCTGGTGTGTTGTTAAAAGCCAGCAGCACTTTTCGGTTCTTCATGGCTGGTTGTATTTTTCAGTTATCCACTCCTGTGATCGTCTGCAATCTACCAGCTTCGAAATTATTGCTGCGCGACTGTGCATTCATGCTCAATAACCATGTAGTCACATGTGGATTGCACTCAAGTCTCTCGTTTGGTCCTCGTGTTCAGACACGACGGCCGCTCAAACACAAATGCCACATTTACAGCAAACACCAGACCTTTGTTACGACTCTTGTGCAAGAAATAATGACATGTTGGGGGGGGGGGGGGGGGCGG
>JAOVYU010000042.1:33263414-33276256 GCA_025674565.1 Synodontis membranacea
CTGGATGGACGTCTGTCTGATCTGCCTGGATGGACGTCTGTCTGATCTGTCTGGATGGACGTCTGTCTGATCTGTCTGGATGGACGTCTGTCTGATCTGAATGGATGGACGTCTGTCTGACTGATCTGTCTGTGATCTGTCTGGATGGATGTCTGTCTGATCTCTCTGTCTGATCTGCCTGGATGGACGTCTGTCTGATCTGCCTGGATGGATGTTTTTCTGATCTCTCTGTCTGATCTGCCTGGATGGCCGTCTGTCTGTCTGATCTGTCTGTGATCTGTCTGGATGGATGTTTTTCTGATCTCTCTGTCTGATCTGCCTGGATGGCCGTCTGTCTGTCTGATCTGTCTGTGATCTGTCTGGATGGATGTTTTTCTGATCTCTCTGTCTGATCTGCCTGGATGGCCGTCTGTCTGTCTGATCTGTCTGGACGGACGGACTCACTTTTCCCCACACGTTATGTAAAAGTATAAATGACGTCATAGATTTTACAGCTGTTTTAAAAGTGTACTGCGAACCCTCACATATCGTGTCTCGTGGTATCGCCTTTACAGATCGTGGTGCGATTATTTTAATCATATCGACCACAACAAGAAGTAAACAAACAGACATTACTTCCGCATAAAGAGCCGCGTCCTGGTGTCGGACAAACCTGCATTTTTCCCCGAAGCTGGGCAGTTTATCGAGGAGTTTGGATAAGCTGGCCTCCACCCGGCCGAAGTCTCGGTAGATCTCCTCGGTGCAGTCGGCGGTGCGGATGAACGTCTTGTAGTTGCAGAAAGCGAGCTCGCGCGTCTGCTGCAGGATCTGCGCTCTTTCCTCCGACAGACGCTCAGGTTCCCGGTTCAACTTTTCAACTCCGTACGAGCTCAACTCCAACAGGTACTTCGCAAAGTCCGGGTTCTCCCTCCAGTTCTCCGGAAAACTGTCTTTAAACACAGACACCAGAATACTCTCGTCTTCCACGTCTACAGCCGCCATCTTGACTTGACGTGACGTCACACCGAGACGTCATAAACCTGCGACCCTTCTCATCCCGTTTCTTTCTTTCTTTTTTTTTTAAATGTATTTATTTAGAAGCAAATATTGTGATTTTTATTTGTAATAAATAAAGAACTTAATTACAAAGAAACATTAATTAATTAACGTATTTATGGATTAATTACATGTTTTATGGTTTTAAATTGTTACTAGTACTTAATATAAAAAAATAACACACACGGACTATTTATTACTAAATCCGTTTATGAAATGTAGCTTAAAACGATATGGGTTAATTAAATGATTACATTTTTCCTCAACGTTTAAAAAAAAAAAAAAAAAAACTTCCGGAACGGTTTAGTGACGTCAGCGATGACGTAGCCATGTCCCTCGATACATTTTTATTTAAAGTTTACACAGAAAGGAAAAAAATGGAGAAAAAAACAACACAATTTTATAGTTTTTACAGTTTTTTGAATGCACAAAATGTAGCTAAATACCACAAACAAAAGACTTCTGTTTATGTATTTATTTTTTATCAGCAACGCCCTGGACGCTGATTTGTTTACGTCATCGGCCTGCGACGTCATCACCCTACGACGTCTAGCCGATTCTCTCTCTGCTTACCCACGTGTGTGTTTTTCCCACTTAGAAAAGTTTTATTTATTTGCATTTTTAAATAATGCGGCCGTTAACGGATGAAGAGACGAAAACAATGTTTGAAAAGCTCTCCAAATAGTGAGTATATTATTATTATTATTATTATTATTATTATTATTATTATATATTTAATTTAAAACCGACACCATGTTACACAGTACCTAGCTGGCTAACATGGCTAATAGCACATATCCCTCAGTATTAGTGGGGACAGAATAAAAAAAACAAGCCATATAAAGCCTTCAGATCTGAGTTAAATCAGAGTTTAATCCAAGACAGAAGAGAAGCTAAGCAGCAACCAGATACTGTAGGAAGCTTATTCTGAAGAAATACAGAATTACAGAAAAGAGAGGAAGAGGAGGAGGAGAGCAATAGTGCCTTTGTGATTCTATATTACTAAACATAGCAAAATCATTGGCTTAATATTATTAGAAGATGACCAGGATGAAGAGCAAAACTGGGTTTCAAATCAGAGCCATTGGAAACTACCTTTACTTTAAGACACAGTGTTCCAGAGGTTTCTGAGAAAAGGAGCCGTGTACAGTATGTGTGATGATGGTCTCGAAGTTCTCCCCGTCATCGTCCTTCTGAAAGGCTCACATGAGGTCACGTTATTACGTAAATAATACAGTAATAAAAGTTGATCACAATCTGACCCCAAACACAGATCCATCGACGTGTTCTGATCACTCGATTGTGAATGTATTAGTTATTAATTGCCTAGGTTTTGTTTTCAGCATCGGAGAGAACATTAAGCTTCTTGTGGACAGACCGGATGGGACTTACTGCTTCCGACTGCACCACGATCGTGTGTACTACATCAGGTAAACGCACAGCTGTGTGATATTTAAAAAAAAAAAAAAAAAAAACACGTCTGCTCATCTTGTCTTTAATAACTTTGTTATTGTTTGTTTGTCAATCAAGTGAAAAGTTACTGAAGCTGGCCACGAACATCTCCCGGGACAAGCTGGTGTCGGTCGGCACGTGTTTCGGGAAGTTCACCAAGACTCAGAAGTTTCGGCTGCACATCACGGCTCTGGATTTTCTCGCTCCGTACGCAAAGGTATGAAACGTCTCGTCTGTACAGTAGGGATCAACGCGTGTCTGATGCTGGGTATCATATCATCCTTCCCCAGCTGTAAGTTGAGCCTGGTGTGTCTTCTGTACAGTATAAAGTGTGGGTGAAGCCCGGAGCCGAGCAGTCTTTCCTGTACGGCAACCACGTCATGAAGTCCGGCCTGGGCAGGATTACAGAAAACACGGCTCAGTACCAGGGAGTGGTGGTTTACTCCATGGCAGACGTACCGCTGGTGAGTGAGAGCCTCTGATCATGTACATTCATAACAGATATCTCGCACCTGGTCGGATGTTGACTGAGTGTCGTGATGCTCCACAGGGTTTCGGAGTGGCAGCGAAGACCACGCAGGAATGCCGCAAAGTGGATCCCATGTCCATAGTGGTGTTTCACCAGGCTGATGTTGGAGAGTACATCAGAAACGAGGACACGCTAACCTAACCCCGCTCCAGCACCTCAGATTGGACTGCTTTGTTTTTTCTTTTGTTTTTTCTTTTAAATGGACATCGTGTCTTTTCAGAGAGCTCACCGCTGGAGAAAAGTCCAAAGATCTCCACAGACAGGAGCTTTACGTCCCTGCCGAGAAACGTATTTCAGTTCATTAAAACCATGCAGCACACGTGCAAAAGTATGAACCAAGGAAATAAAGGAATATGTTCCTCTGTTCTTTCTAGCGTCGTTGCTTTGGAATGAAGTTATTAACGACTACATCAAGGTTTCATTTCCAAAAGAATAAATTGTGCAGATTGGGAATTTCGGTCAAATAAATAAACAAATAAAAACTGTAGAGGTCATTAAGGTGAATTACAGTAAATATTAAAGGGCAAAAAAAAAAAAAGCACACTGTAATCTCTCAATAATGCTGACTCGTGAAAAGATTCCTGTATTTGAGCGTACAGCAGGACTGTAAACCAACGCTTGTTCTCAAAACCGCGGATAAAACCATCTTCACGTATAACACCCAACCAAAATCACGGCCAGGAGTCAAGAGGGAGTAGAAGGGAGTGTTAACTTACGGAGCCCAGAGGAACTTGGAGTTGAGAACATCCCACGTTCCAAGAGTTCATTCCAAATTGAGGGAAGTTTTTTGTGTGTTTTTTTTCCTGGTTGGAGGTTGAAATCGTGAGTTTGTGGCCTTTTGGAAAAAATTTTTATTCATGATTTGCTAAAATAATACACAGAGTTAGTTCAGAGTCTTTGACTTCCTGTCATTTATCTGGCAAAAGAATGAATACAGTCACGAAAGAAGGATTCGGATTTCGAGGTAATGAATCAAATTTTGATGGCGCTGTGTCCGTGAGAGGAGGCCGGGCGCAGTAAACTTCCTGTTCAAGACTTAAAATCGTGTCTTTGGTGTATTTTTGCAGCATGTGGTCTTGTGTTGTGATGAAGGAGGAGGATGTTCTTTTGTGAATGGACACCAGATGATCGCAGTTCATTGATTTTTTTTCTCTTAATTTGATCAGTTGATCAGTGTAACGTTGTGTGTCCAGGATGGAGCGGCTGGTAATAAAGGTGTAATGCAGGTGTGAAGCCGTTGAGTGATATTTCTCTCTGAAAGTTCATGTGGAACCACCTACCAACTTTCACAATCTTTCCCATCACCTTCAGACGCCTCAGAACGGCAGAATGATCCGTATTCAAACGTCTCGCAGCTCTCCAGTCTGTCGTGTTGCATCTTCGTACAACAGTTTCTGCAGCTCCTCGTCTTCCGTTTCCTTTGGTCTTCCTCTAAGAATAGAAGGCGATGACGAATATGAATCTTGCTGGGCTCCAGGCTTGATTAATAAACATCCGAAGAACACATGCTTTTACTGGGAGTTTTGATAAATAATTAAAGATCTCGAGCACAGACCTCTCGAGATCTGACTTCCGTCCTCCAGCATTTTAAACCAGAACACGCTTGCTTGATTTTATGATTTCTTTGACTCTGATTCAGAAGCATTCACGTCTCTGATGTCTTTGTTCGCGTCATCTTGATAAACCTGCACGTTTTTAGGTCATGTGACCATCTTCCCTTGTCGTTACTTGTGACTGGGTGAATCTCAAACGCACTCGCAGTATCTTCCACCAGATATTTATTTCGCTGCTTTGACAGGAAGTTAGAAGGTAAAGGGCGAAGCCTCCGCACAATAAAAGCATTTAGTAATTTATTTAGCATTTCATATTGACCAAGTTCAGTCTGGGATTGAAAAGGAAGGAAAAGGTTTCGTAGTTCTGAACCTAACAACTTTATTATGCAAAAAAAAAAAAAAAAAAAAAAAAAGCTTCACATATGAAAGAACAATTATTTAATGACGCGTGAAAAAAAAGAAATCAGTAATCGTCTACACTGTATATCATGTATTCTGTGGTTGTTTTACACTTTCCAGGATTTAAATCTAAAACATTGTCTGTGACCGTATCATCATCATCATCATCATCAGGCAGAAAAGCACGTACACCAATCATAGGGTTTCTAAATTCCTGATCAGGTGATTGATAAAGCTTTAATAATCCTTTTGCATCTGTAATCAACCCCTTGACTTCTCATTTTTGTACACTGAACCTTAATAAGCTTACACACACACCTGCGCCAGATGTTGTTTTTGTTTTTTTTTTTGTAGGAAATTGTCAGCGTCCTTTCGGAAAGCAGGTGTTCCACATATTAGTGTTAACAACATGGTCTTTTTTTTTTTATTCCTGAAAATGAAACATGAAATAAAAAAAATAAAAAAAAGCACAATATACATTCTTAAAGACACACATGCTCATAAAAGTCCTTTAACAATTCTGACTTAAATGAATTAAGGATTGCAAACAGGAAGTGGACTTCTTTATATATATATATTTTTCCCTCGCCACCCACACTGTATATCGTTTTTAAAACATTGTCCGAAACGTACAGCTGATAAAACGGGATTTCACGAAGCGCCGTCTTTTTTAAACTACTCTTAAGATGTGTGCAGGTTAAATGGAGTTGAATGTAATATCCACCTTTTTATTTATTTATTTATTTATTTATTTAAATACAGACAAAGACTACCATGAATGAGTTTAAATCAGGGACAATGATATGGAAAGGCAACAACGCTAGTCATCTCCGTGCGACTAGAAATATTACTTATTAATATATTCCTCGAGTCCTGGTTTATTACGGAGTCAAAAAAAAAAAAAAAAAAGTATACTTTTTGAGAGGGATGGTACAAGCAAGAATAAAGCGATCCAGAAAGATAAAGGAAAAATAACGCCATCTTTCACACACACCAGTATTCGTTATGATCCTACAACAGCATGGCTTTATAGTGTTTTCTTCCTTTTTAACTTAACGAAACGAAAAGAAGTTTATTAATAATTGATCATTTTCGACAAACATGATTGATTAGTTTATTATTACCCGTGAACAGTTAAGTAATTACGGAGAAACTGACATGAAGCGCGCAGTTACGAGAGCGAGGAACGCAAGGTGACTAGCATGTCGAACAACTCTACTTAAACTAAAGGTTCGAATGTCTCTCAGTGCGAGATTAAACGGATTACCCGCACGTTCTGTTCTTACCCATCTTTTGCGAGGGTGCCAATAATTATTTGTTCAAAACATGTAGTTTAACACATGAACATTTCCCTCCTTCTGCCGAACAGGGTGTGTAATCCTACCGCTTTCATTTCTAATTCCGGTACGAGTCTAACAGACAGCGAATCGATTCGCAAATCGACTCATTCATTCATTTCCATTGTAGCCCATTCAAAAGCGACTGATTCAAAAAAAGAGTCGATTCGGTGCAATACAAACTAAACTGCAAACAAATCCAGCGATTCAAGCCTCTTTAAGAGATACTCTGGTCACGTTAAAGATATTATTAAGACGCTCATCTTTGTCCTTTACGAATATCGGCATCCGGGGCGAGCTTGTGGACGCTGCCCGAGTCATTCTTGTAGGTGATTCATTTGCTTTTTTTTAGCGTTACGTGCCATGTTCGTTCGGTGAAATTTCATCCAAGGTCATCGAACGTAGTTGCATCAGGAGGAAGTCTATCTTGAAATAAATCTTGTATGTTGTGAATAAATAAATAATACGCCACTACAGCACGTTACAGGTGCGGTTCTGGATAAATATGAGGTTTTTGTGAACGCGGCACGATGGGTTAAATGACTCGGGTGGTAAAGGGAAGACATGGGAGTTGACTCTTTACTGGAATTGGGAAATATTGGTCTTGGGAGAGAGAGAGAGAGAGAGAGAGAGAGAGAGCACATTTCAAGAGTGTCATGTGCAGAATGAATAGAAACCAATACTGTCGACAGTCATGGCACTGAAGAACCCGACGTCCTGGTGGGAAAATGACGCATGGTCTGTTTGTTCTGCTTTTTATACTGCGTTTCTCACGAAGCTTGAAACATAAAGCTTTTACAGGTAGCCTGGTATAATTAAACCTATTCCCTTTAGTTTTTATCTTATTTACAAACACGCCGATTTCCGGTTCGGTTCATTTCTACGGCCCACGTCGAAATACTCTGCGTCTACTGTAGAAAACATCTGCAATAATGAAATAATCGTCATGATAAAGTCTTATCTGTTGAGGTAAAAGCTCTTGTGAAGACACAGCCACAGTATTGCTAACGTCACGTGATTCTCTAGCTCGACCGTCTTATAAAAACACACAAGACTTACATCCGGCACAGTTCTTACATCAGCAAAGTTCAGTAAACCGTCCCCGAGCGTCGCGATGGGCCTCGTCTAGTGTAACGTCTCTCTCGCTCTCTGTAACCCCTGAACTCGAGTGTGCAAAAAGTCACGCGTCGTCTCTACAGCGTGTCCTCTAATAGAATCTGACTACATTCATGCCAAGCAACTGCGGCGTTGATCTTGGACGTAGCATCACGGAAGGTAAACAGTGTAACTAGTTCATCTAAATATTCAGTGCCATTTACATAAATGTTAAAAAAAAAAATAATAATAATAAAAATAAAACGTAAATGAGATCTTATCATCGTCTTCTACTATAACAGGAAGTTCAATAAGCCGTCGTTTACGTTTCATCATTCTAAATCTAGGAATAATTAGCATTTTAATTTTAGACAGTATTTTCTTACAGAGTAAATTTTAATGCATAAGAAGGTTCCAGAACTTTCTTGGCAAAACAAAAAGATGTTTCAATTTGGTTGACTGATTAAGACTCGGACATTAACGCCGTTTAAATGAAATCTCCGATTGTTCGTTGTGGTTGTTTTTTTTTTTTTTTGTTTTTTTTTCCCCTGTTTTCAACAAAATACAGAAAAAGAGTCTTTTAAAAACAAAAAAAAGCAAAAGGACCCAGCCAAGAGAAGCCAAAATAAAACAATCCTTCCTTCGATTGAGGTCCAGTGGTTTTAACAGGTAGTTTGTCATGATTAGGCCCATCTCCTCCGCAAGGCCTCGGGTTTATAACACATTCTCTCGCCCGGGTCTTCGTACCTGCGTCATTGTGCCGTGTGTCCTGTACGTCTGCGGTCTTAGCAGGCACGCTGGCACGCAGACTTGCAGAGAAAGGCGGCTTTCTCGGCTCAGACGGCGAACTCCGAGCCGCCCTTCCGAGCGTGGATCATCAGGAGGCGCCGCAGTCTCAGTCCAGCGAAAGGGTTGAACCACAGAAGGGACGGCGGGCCTCCAAACACAGCCTTCATCCCGTCCCAGCGCACTCGCCGCTCCCACGTCGGCTTCTCGTTCTTCAGCCTCTCTATTTCCTACGGGAGAAAGAGAAAAGGGCAGATGATTCAGCACCAGCAATCAGCTTTGCACAAGTTCTGAAGAAAAAGCACAAAACGCTCCATCTGTATTCCTCTGCGAGGTCCTTGACATCATCTAGTGACGAAACCGTGGAGAAACCAGTAAAAAAGTTCCAGAACCCTCAGATTAGGGCGAAAGTGAAGGGTTATCAAATCTAAATAATAACTAAATGTTTAAATGAACATGCAATTCTGCTTTGTAGATGAACTGTAAAATAAGGACGTGTAAACTTTCCACACGCAACAGAATATTATTAACGTAAATTGTCTAATTAGCTAATTGCTGGTAGATGGGGTTGTTTGTCCAGGAACGTCTCCGCACCTCGGAACGGTTCGACTGACTCACCGTCTCGTCGTTGCAAATGGAGTGGATCTGGGTGCCGAACATGACGGCGGTGAAGGTGAGGAAGAGGAGAGCCTCCAGACACAGGAAAATGAGAAGCATGACGGCCACTGGCGGGGAGAAGTCACTACACTCTGTAACATACACAATTATGCACAAATAACGTCATCTGCTCTCCCTAACCACAATAAATACAACGGTTGATGAAGTTATTTATATATAAATCGAATTTATAATTATATGCAGATCATATACAGTGACGTCGCTGCACGGTCTGTCCACCAGGGGGCAACACACAGATCACAACAATCAGCTGACCCAAGAAGAGTCGAGCAGAGCAACAACGGCGAGTCAGCAGGTTTTTTTGAAAAAAAGTCAACGTTTATTTGTACCCATAAATTAGTTTTAACTATGAAATATTTCTTATAAAAATAAATAAATGAATAAAGTATTACATAGTGAAATTTGATTGATGACGATCACACTTTGTGAATTAAGCAGGCTATATCTTGCATACACAATAGTGATGAATATTTATGTATATATATATATATAGTAAGTTTTTTTTTTTAAACATACGCCAGCCTGACTATTTTCTACTATTCAAAATATTTTAATATATTTCTATTTGAATGAAGACATGTTTGTCTTATTTTTTTCGAGGGATGGGCTTCGGCCAATAATATCGGTTATTGGAATTCACAGACCTTTATGATCGTTATTGGCAGTCATACCGCCATGAGAATGCCCGATCTCGCCTGTTTTCAGAAGCTAAGCAGGGCCGGGCCTGGTTAGTACTTGGATGGGAGAACGCCAGGGAATACCGGGTGCTATAAAAAGACCCAGCCACAAGGGGGTGCACACTCTAGTGGCGGATAAATGGGGAGGGTTCCGTCAGGAAGAGCTTCCGGCATTAAAAGCTCTGCCAAATCGAACACGGGGTCAGAAATGAGCCGCTGTGGCGACCCCTAACGGAAAGAATTAAAAGAATTGGTATCCAATGGGCCCCAATTTGAATGTTAGAAAATCAAGAGAATTTGTGCTACTTGTGTTCCTCACACTTTTGTTCTTAGTCAAACTGCAATTTTGGAATATTGTCAATATTGTCTTTATCACCAGCCCTCCATCGTCCACGTTTTGTTTTTGTCACTTGATAAATCCCCAACTGATAAACCCCACCAGAAGATGGATGAGAGGAAGAATCATGCCCTGATGACTCACCGTTCCACTGGACCTTGACGCAGGTGAAGAAGTGGAAACCACTGAGGCAGAGTGCATGCAGAGAAATCGAAGCGATGTACATCTGCAAAGTCGAAAAACAAAAAGGACACAGTTGCAGGAAAAGGAAAAAAATTAACTCAACAGGTACAGTTCAAACGTAAGCCGAGACGAGTTAACACCACTTAGATGAAAACTTCTTTTTACGTTACGTCCGGATACGTCATTTTATTTCCTCAGGGTAAAACTTTCGCACAACTTTACCTCATTGTTACCTTCGGTCCTAGTCTTACAGAGCATTCAAATAACAAGAGGCCCATCGAAGCAATCACTTACAGCCACAACACAACATTCAAATGTCAGTCCTGTTGTGTAACCGGCATTTGACTAGCACGCGCTGCTCCTGAGCAAGTCCCCAGGAGTCGGGCGTCGGAAAAAAGTACGTTTATCCGCGTCGAACTGTCTGCTTACAGTGAACAGCACGAAGTATCGCTGGTTGTTTTCTCCAACGCAGTTGTTCACCCAGGGACAGTGATGATCCATTTTCCTGATGCACCTCTTGCAGATGCTGGAAGAGATAAAACATTTGAGGTGGAGCGAGGCACACACGGGTTCAGACAGGAAGTCGGGTGATCAAACAAGGAAACAAATCGAATCTATGCAATAATATTTGCTTTTGAGTTCTGATCACCAGCCAAGCAATCAAGAGACGAAAGCGAATAATAACTATAAAAACTTTGATGAAGATCAAAATGGTTTCCACCTAAACTTTGTTTAGCTTATAGTATGCTAAGAAGCTAATCCCATCACAACCTCCCGTCCCGCCCCGCCCCGTCTCACCTGCAGTGATGCGCTCTCTCTGGTTTGATGCTGCAGCATTTAGGACACTTGTAAATGACTTCCCCTGGTTTCAGCTGTAGACTGTCCATGTATTCCTTAGTGGCATTTCCCTTCGGAACAGCTCCCTAAAAGACACAACGTCTCTCAGTGAGAGGAGAAAAAAGAAAAAAACGACAGACGTCCTGGGACTCATTTATTAACACGTGGAATAACATGAAACGGATAAATATTGTTTATGTTTATATTCATGGACACATCATTCTGTTGTACCTTTCTGTCCTGACTACTATACAAATATAAATAACATCACAATTACTTCACCTGTATGCTTTATATCATACATTATATTTCATTCTCTCTCTTATAATTGCAGTTCTTATGTACACCCATCGTGTGCTAATCCAAAACTTGACTATAACTTCATAGTGCATCACTGTACATCAGCGGTTCCCCAACCTTTCTTGTACCACAGACTGGTTTCAGGCATGAATATGATCCCATGGACCGGGTAGAGGCGCGGAGGTTCGCAAAGCGGGTGTGGAGCTTGTGTATCACCTGTTGTGATGAACCCGTAACTTTGGTAGGAATCTTGTTACTTTCATTTAAACCCAGCTTTCTTTTTGCTGGCAGTCTGTGACCCTTCCGCCGTCCCATCGTTTGCTCGTTCCTTCCCGAAAAAGCTCTCCACGGAATTCTGTTTTTGGCTCATTTTTTTTTTTCAAGGGTTAGTTTGTGGTGTCACTGATGCGTGAAATGCCGTACCAGAGTCAAGTGCCATAGTGAGGCGAGGGCGGAAACAGTCGCTTTTCAAAATAATATCTGGAAGACTAATGAAAGAAAAAGAAACCAGAATTTTAACCACAAAATTTTTTCTCTGTGGCCCGGTACCAAATGATCCACGGACCGGGGGTTGGGACCCTCTGCTGTACATTATCTATGTGTACATGTACATATATATTAACACCTCTACTATTGCTATTACTATTAGTTGCTATCTTAACAGGCTCTTTCTAAAATGTTAAAAAATGTTACGTTTACAAAAGTCTAAGAGGAACTAACTTGTTCTACAGATCATCCACAACATGAAAAGTTTTTATAGAGCCACACAAAGCATGACTATATAAAGAGACGGATTTGCTGGCAAACGGCTGTGGTCTAAGAGGAATAAAACACTTCGGGACATGACTTTAGAGGAAAATAATCACCTTTATGGTGGGAACAGTTCATCACAGCACACCCCCAAGTAGTTTATTTCTTACTTAATAAATGACTGCGTTCACAAGGAAATCAAGGAAACAAAGGACACTAGTGAAAGCGCAGAAAAAACACTGCGTCTGGAGATAAGTGCGCTCGTTTCTCGCACTGCACTGTTTAATGCGTGCTTGTCATTTTCTGCTCGCTTCTGAAATAGTTTTCGGCTCGTTTTATAGTTATAACAGGAAATTACGTCAACGCTTGGTAGCTGATTACCGGACTTGGTACTTTTCTCTTGTATACAAAAATGACTTTTAATCCAAGATCTTAGCCATGAAGTTTGGAATCAAATCTGAATTTGATCAGAAATCGTATATTTTTCTAAAACAATGACGCTACATGATCATATAACAGATCCGCCGTATCACTGCTTCGAGTTAAAATGTGGAGCGTAGTGCTGTAAATTAATGCATAATTCACTTTTTGTTCTATAAATGTACAATAAAGGCTGTCTTTCTATTTTTCTCCTCATCATTCCCAACTCTAATCTGTTCATCTTGAATACAGTCAACTATGGTCATGTGACCTGAGCTTAGACACTGGAAAGCACCGGACAACGTAGGAATGTGAGCGCACCTTTATCAGTGTTGCACGTAATATACACTTTTTTTATTAGTCTTAGCTGCCAAATGATTGCAGGTGACTCTGTGTGTGTGTGTGTGTGTGTGTTTACAAGCAGCTAGTATTATTCTCCGGGGGGGTAATGGGGGGGGGGGGGGGGGGGGGGGG
>JAOVYU010000042.1:33306209-33316761 GCA_025674565.1 Synodontis membranacea
ATTTATTTTTGTTCTAAAACAATATGCCTAAATTGATAGTAATAATCAGAAGAGTGTTTTATAACTTTTATTTATTTTTTTTTTATTTATTTTCATAATTCATGTATACAGATTGAGTGAAAAATAGTGCCAGGAGCTGAAGAAGTTCATATGAATTTACAATTATGTTTCTGAAAATTTATAAAAATGAGCCTTAACTTGACAGTCCACAAGTTTGGACACTGTGTATAAAAGGGTTAAACCTTTTCTTGTACGCTCTCTAATGCAGGGATCAGACTACGTGATATTTTTGTCCTTACGATGGTCACCATGTCGGATCAGGCAATCACTAGTGGCGTAAATTCTTGGTTGGGAGTCTTGGAACACTACAAGTTTGAATACAAGTGTCGTCGGGGAGGAGGGTCAAGAGATTGTCAATCATGGCTACAGAACACGTCATAGGAGTTATCTAAGTAGGCGAGAGAGTACAAAAAAACTCCGACATGCTAGACTTTTTGTCTGTGTCATGGGGCCTCACAGGTGCCACATTGCTTTTCTTCAAGGCTACAAGTCGTTCCCAACACTCACATTCTGGCCCGAACCTGGAAATTCACGTAGTCTGATTACGGCATAATTTCTTTTCTATGCTATTGGTTTGTCAGACACTTTGATGTTGCTCACACACACCGGTATGTTTTTTTCTTGCAGGTGTAGGTGCCATGCGTGGCTGTGTGTGGAGCTTTCAAGCTCTGTCCCCAGCCCTGCTCCCTCGGCTCCTCTCCCGCTCTCGGTGCTGTAGAACCCGAGCGGTCTGCCATGTCCTGCGGAGCTCAGTCCAATTTTTCAGCACGGCTCCAGAAGCCAAGGTTGCACCTCTGCCCAGCCAGGCCCGAGTCGTTATCTGTGGCGGGGGAATCGTGGGAACGTCTGTCGCCTATCATCTGGCGAAGTTAGGCTGGACGGAGATCGTGCTGCTAGAGCAGGGGAGGTGAATGTCGTGCAATAAGTATGATTGTACTGGAGGCTTTGTTCCAACCCAACAAAGATTAGCATACATCTGATTTTCATTGGCACATCCAACCATTCATCCTTCCATTGCTTTTTCCTTTGTTACACCTCTTCCTTCCTTTCTGTCTTTCTTTCTTACTTACATTATTCCATTTTCTCTTTTATTTCCTTTCATATTTTTCTCTCATTCCCTTCGTTTCCATTCAGATTCAACATGGATTTGTATGAGTTGTAAAACTCATAGATTTCAGTTCACTTTCATTAGTTAAATCTTTTTTTTTTCTTCTTCTTCAGCATTTGGTGTGAGCAAAATAAACCCAAATAGATCTGGAATTGTATCGCAAATGTTCCGAGTCTGATTTCTGCTCTGTGTATAAAGCATCGGGGCTGCTTTGCAATTTTCTAAATTAAGGGAGATGTTTAGAAGGCTGTTTGTTTTGCGTCGTAGACTCGGAGCTGGCACGACTCGGCTGTGTGCGGGGATAGTAAGTGTTGCCAAACCCATTTTTATCGAGAGCCAGATGGCAGACTACTCGAACGCCCTGTATGAGCATTTGGAGAAGGAGACCGGAGTCAAAACAGGTGTGTAAAAAATGCACATTGATGAATGAAGAGCAATGCAAAGAAAATTTCTGCTGTATAATACACTAGACGAGGTTGATATGAGGATTTCTGTGCACGTTGTTTAGCTTTTGCCAGGACGGGATCACTGTGCTTGGCTCAGAATCAGGACCGCTTCCTCTCGCTGAAGCGTCTGGCATCCAGACTCAAGTAAGTTTTTAATGATTGAAACTCTGATCAGTGTCTGTACTACAGTGTGTGCGCCATAGTGCAGGTAAGAGAAATAATGATTAGTGAATCTGTATTAAATGATTTGGTGCTGTGGCTGAAAACAGCAACTGTCAGAGGTCTCTCTAAAATAAACAGTAATAACATTAGCAGTTTGATTTTTGAGAAACACTAAAAAGAAGTGGCTAATGTTGCTTTCATATGGCGAATGACATCATGGGCTTTTTTTTTTTTTAATCTCCCAGCCAGTTTGGTGGAAGCCAAGCAAGAAAATTGAACATGATGGAAAAAGTGTTGATGAAAAAAAATTCTTCTTCTTTTTTTTTTTATTTTTTAATGGGTGTATTTTATTTTATATTATATATATATATTTTTTAATTTTGGACAGATATGTCGTTCGTTTGTTCCATTAATTCTTCCTTTGATGTTTTAGTGTTTTGGGTATAACCTGTAACATCATCAAACCCAAAGACATTTCCAAACTTCACCCCATGGTGAACATTCATGACCTGGTGGGCGCTCTCCACCTGCCGGGAGACGCCGTGGTGTCACCTCCAGACGTCAATCACGCCCTGGCAGTGGCAGCAGCAAGGCACGGTGAGATTAGCGAAGTTTTAGTGTCTGAACTTCAATGTTACCTTTAAAACAGCGTCTCTAAAACAGGACATCTCTGAAACAGTCACCAGGACAGGTTTTTCTAATGTTTTCACACTTGCACTTTATGTAGTCCTTGCGTACCTTTGTAGTCTCAGGTAGTCCTGCGTTGTTATATGTGGCACACGTGCACTTTTTGTAACTCTGCGTAGTCCTGCTATTTAGCACCATGGTCCTGAAGGCACGTTGTTTCAATTCACTGTGTTCTGTGTCACCTGTATATGGTTGAAATGACAATAAAAGCCTCTGGACTAATTTTGTGTTCAACTTCCTGTTATAAATCCATTGCAGGAGTCCAGATCCATGAACGAACCAGCGTAAACCATGTTCTTGTTGAAAAGGGTCACGTCAAAGCAGTGGAAACGGACCGAGGCTCCATCGAATGCGAGTACTTTGTCAACTGTGCAGGACAGGTTAGTCTAAGGAGAAAGTACAGACAGATTTTGACATCGTGAAACCATAGTGCACGATTTGCTCTATTCATTTTGCAATTTGTGATAAGCTGAAAAAACAGAAAATAGTTCAGTTAAAGTACATTGTCCAGTCTCTCTTACGGAAACCCTAGAAGGGAACTCGGAGAGGACAACAGTCGAGTCGTCTACGATATGCAAATCTGCAGCCACGACCATTTTATATGTCTGGATATATTTCCAATGCAGTTATCATATTTCTACATTGGTTATGTTTCGTCACTCTTGATCTTTGCTGCCATCTGCTGGATTTTAAAAGGTGCAGCATTGTTGAGTCCAGACTTCCTTCAAGGTCAAATGCTGTACCTTGCAACGTTCGTGAAAGAGAAACTAAAGTCCGAATCCACCCTGTGACCAAAATTTAAAAGGTTCTCCCTTGGCCCATGTTACACCCTGCCATTGTGTTTCATGGAAATAGGATTTGCACAATCCCGCTTAAAGTCATACAAACAGACAGACAACAAACTGCACCAAAAATTTAACTTCCTTGGCAGAGGTAATGGGAATGCTTAAATAATAAAAACATCCAATCATTAAAACATCCCTATGGGCAGGATTTTGGCTAGGCATGCTTTTATTCAACTCCTCTTGTAGTGTTCTTTATCTACTGAAGATCATGCAGGTGCATTTTTTTATTGGAGAAAATGTAAAATACTGCAATTTTTAACTACAGCATGCTAATTTTGCCCAATAAACCAGGCTTTACTAGATATGATAATTGAGCAATTACAATTATATTATTATAATTGTACAGCCATGCAATTCAATTATACAGATGTACAGTTATGTTTAAATATTTGAGTTTGAAAGAAAAAAAGTCATTTGCATTTATTGGTACTAGTTCATTTATAAATGCGCTACCTTAAAAGACAGATGTCCAAAATGAAACTATGGCAATACAAGCAGTCATTCTTTACATTATTTTAGTTTCGGGCCGTTGAGAAAGTGGTTTCTTTTCAGTAACAATCTGAACCATGGTTAGCTAATACTGTACGTGTGTCAGTGCATTAACACGGCATCTCTGTTTTGATTGATTGTAACTTTTCATTTTTCTTTAAAAAAACAAATTTTAAGCTTTAAAATCCTGTGCATGCACGTTACGTTAAAAACAAAACCCAGTCATTTCCAATTAAAACTAGGCTTGTTCAGTAAGGAAATAAAATAATATTAATAATAAAAGCTACCAGGGCTTTAACTATGCATAAGGTTGATTTTGTTCATGTTTGTCGTTTTGTAGTGGGCGTATGAGCTTGGCCAGAGCAGTGAAGTGAAAGTGTCTGTGCCTCTGCATGGCTGTGAACACTTCTACCTCATCACCAAACCTCTACAGGAACCTCTACAACCCACAACACCCGGTAACACATCACACACACACACACACACACACACACACACACACACACTGCGCCATACTGGTAGCCAAAAAAATGATTGTGATGATGATGGTGAAAATAGCATG
Organism: Synodontis membranacea; assembly: GCA_025674565.1. Taxonomy (NCBI): domain Eukaryota; kingdom Metazoa; phylum Chordata; class Actinopteri; order Siluriformes; family Mochokidae; genus Synodontis; species Synodontis membranacea. Next base: position 33,310,569 of record JAOVYU010000042.1, read on the forward strand.
TCCTCCACAAAACCTCTCAGTTTGATAATTATCTATATTAATCAGTTTAATTAATTAAACTGTCTTTGCAGCTGCAGTCATCATTGTTATTAGAAATATAAGAAATAATTATTTAGACACCCAAAATGTCCTGGAACATAAATAAAGTTTGTCTTTGTGACCAAAGGGTTAAACTATTGTACACAATACATATCAGAATATTTGGGTTACTGGTAACAATGCAGTCTTGCAACAGTCTGAAGAGCTGAATAAAAAATATGAATAATGATTATTGGGTAGATGAGGAGGCTGAACTTAATGCACTGAATGTGACTCTGCACAGTGGTAATGGATATGGATGGGAGGATCTATATAAGGCCCTGGCAGGGAGGCATTCTTTCAGGAGGCTTCGAGAAGAACCCCAAACCCATCTTCACCGAGGGCCGCAATCAGCTGGAGATCCAAAACATGCAGGAGGACTGGGACCATTTTGGTGAGTCCAGCTTTGTGAAACATTTCATTCATTTCAGTGTTTGTTAATGTTTTTGTGTATACAGTGGTTTATTCCAGTGTTAGTCCAGTGGTGGTTCTCCCATTTTCGGACAGTTGTTAGGCATCAGTCACACTCTGGTGCGGATCAGAGAGCTTGTGAGTAAGGTTTTGGTCTTTTGTGCCTAAATAGTGAACTCCTGTACGGTTTGATTGCAGTGAGAAAGTGATTCGACTCTGAATCGACTCACTTGCAGGAAAAGAATCAAAAGTGATTCGACTCTGAATCGACTCACTTGCAGGAAAAGAGTAAAAAGGGATTCAACTCTGAATCGACTCACCCGCTTTGAAAAGAATCAAAAGTGATTCGACTCTGAATCGACGCACTTGCAGGAAAAGAATCAAAAGGGATTCGACTCTGAATCGACTCACTTGCAGGAAAATAATAAAAAGGATTTCGACTCTGAATCGACTCACTTGCAGGAAAAGAATCAAAAGCGATTCGACTCTGAATCGACTCACCTGCTTGAAAAGAATCAAACGTGACTTGTGTTTTTTGTATTTTTTGAATATTTTTTTTGTTGTAAATGTGAGCTGCTAAACTTCAGAAAAACCATCTGATCTGGACATTTGGATCAACAAACAAACACAAAAATATAAACTTTATGGAATAGACAAAACGTAAACGAGTTATTTGTATGATTGTGTAATTTATTATCTGTAATGTGAAACCAAACCAAACCGAATAGCAGGTGTGTAAATAAAGGTGTCAAATCCGCTCATATTTTAACTGAAGATTTAGACAAATATGTGTTAAGGCACCATCGTTCACACTGAGCTTTTCAGATCCTGTATTTCATGACTATAAACCTTTTCCAGAGCCCATGTTGAGTGCCCTGCTGAGGAGAATGCCAAGCCTGGACTCATGTGAGATCCATCAGCTGGTGAATTGTCCCGAGTCCTTCACCCCAGACATGCGCTGTCTCATGGGCGAGACTCCAGGGGTGCACGGCTACTTTGTCCTTGCCGGCATGAACTCCTCGGGTCTGTCTTTTGCAGGAGGAGCTGGCAAGTAAGGAAGGAATCTAAAGTCATTTCAAAGATGGCTGTATTTCCTAATATTTTTTTATTTTTTATTTTTCATAACTTTTGGATTTCTTGTGCTCAGATATCTGGCAGAATGGATGACTTACGGCTATCCAAGTGCCAACATTTGGCCTCTGGATATCAGGCGCTTCGGTAATCTGCAGAGCAGCCGCACTTTTCTGCGCCATCGTGTGATGGAGGTCATGCGTAAGTACTGAACAAAGTTATTATAGGATTAATAAAATTCTTACTCCAGGTATGAAAGCGGTTGAGCAGTTTAGAGCACATCACATCCATTCTCAGTTTCAATAAGCAATTCATTTTACTTTATATATATATATATGGAACAACACCTTCTGACCAATCAGAATAAAGGATCAAAAGCACTGTAGTATAATCACAAGGTGTTGTTCCATAACAATAAATGAATAAAATGATGTCTCTTTCATCGAATTTGTTGGCAATCTTCTGTTGTATAAGAGGAATAAAAAACCTTGAGACATGCTCATGTGTCTATTATCTCATCTGTTCACTTTGCATGAGTGTGTGTGTGTGTGTGAGTGTGTGTGTGTATGACCTTGTTGCATTTGCAGCTCTTTGTGTTCCAGGGTCAGCGTTCACTTTATCTCACTGCATTTTATGTGTCTACTATTCTCTCTGATTGCTTTAGCACTGCTGTATGAGCTAAAAGTGCCGAGATGGGACTTCCAGACGGGCAGACAGCTGCGCACCAGCCCACTTTATGACCGTCTGGACACACAGGGGGCTCGCTGGATGGAGAAGCATGGCTTTGAGCGGGCCAAATACTTTGTCCCTCCAGGAAAGGGTTAGAGGCTCTTTGTAGTTTTTGATAGTTTTACACCTATATTATTTGATTCAGGTGTGACAAGTTTACCCCAGACGACAGCCTGGTGGTAAAAGGTTTCCTGTATACACTGTATATCTGCGTCATACTGTATCTGTGCACTGTGTTTATTAGATTAGTACTCATATTCAGTACTGCATGTAAAGTCATAGCCCAAGCTCAGAAGGGGTTTAAAATATTTAACGTGCATTGAAAAATCATGGTGCAATTTTTTCAAATCGATGGAAATAAAAAATGAACTGAGAATAATTGTTGGTTCTCTTAGCTGTAATTTCATTGTTTAGATAGCAGGGGGCGAAATAACGTACAGCAGCGGGAACGGATAGTATGCGAAAGTAACACAACTCTTAGGTCAGCGGCGCGATACACCAGATATAAAATGGGAAAGAGCTTTTGTGAGACAAAACAACATAATAAAAGGAACATTTTAGTTAATAGGCTATTCTGTTTTACTACAGACATGTTTGTAAATAATTATTATTGGTTATTAAAAAAAATGAAGCAAAAGTATATTTAGCATATTAGTATAATATAATAATATTAATATAATTTATTGTGTTATAATTGTGTATTAATATACTAATATTATTGTAATTAAATAAAAGGAATATTAAGCTGATAAAGAATAAAAAAATAAATGTTTGTTTGGTTATTATATAATAAATGGTTATTAAGTTTTTCTTTCAATTTTCTTTACCTTTTTTTTCTAAAATATTGTGGGTGAAAATTGAACCCAATATTGTGAACTGAAATAAATCCTGAATTGAGTGAATCATTATATGAATAATGCTCAGTAAAACATTTGTTTTTTTTGTTTATTTTTTCCTTTAACACAGATTTGCTGGCCCTGGACCAGAGTAAAACCTTCTACAAGCCGGACTGGTTTGACATCGTTGGTGCCGAGGTGAAGCGCTGTAAGGAGGCCGTGTGCGTCATCGACATGTCCTCCTTCACCAAGTTTGAGCTCACAGTGAGTGACGGCAGGAGTGCGCACTGCTTTCTTTGACCTTTAGCCCTAATCTGCACGGGATTCAATTTTACATGGGGTCCTGGGGAAAGTTCCTGTATTACAGGTGCACTGGTGCGATTTTATTTCCTGTCTGGTGACACACGTCTGGGATGTAAAAGCTGGGAAAGCGTTTTCAGGATGAGAATGAAAATAAAGTCAATACTTGGATGCCATGTTGTGATTGGAGTGTGATCATATGACCATGTGACACAACCATCTATATAATAATAATAATAATAATAATAGTAATCTTTCATACAAAAATTGGTTCAAAGTGCTTTACAAAATATATTGCCAGTAATATAAATCATTGAACAGGTACATGTCAGTATAATAATAAATGGCAGCAAAAAAAAAAAATAAATAATAAAAGTTTGGATGAAACACAACGTTAGAAGATTACATGATTAATACATAAATTAAGAACTAAATAAAACCTGAAAATGCAGAACATGAGAGGGTGGAGTGATCTCGTACTTTTGTGTGATCCGTTTGTTAATTTCTCTGTCGTGTGTTAGAGTTAAAACTGAGAACGTGATTGAGTGGATGATAGGACGGATATGAGTTTTCTGTAGATTTAGATCAGACTGTTCTGTTTGACTCATCCTTATCAGCTGGGCAGTAAAACAAAACAAAAATAAAGGGAAAAAGAAACACTGTAAACAAAGAGGCAGTAGCAGAATTTGCCAATTTTGTTTTTAAAAACTTTATCAAAAAATGTTTTTTTTGTATTTGTGGGAATATTTGGAAAGTTGCATGTTGTTATCAGTTTGAGTAAATACACAGACGAACTGGATAAACCAGATTATACATTTGTGTAAATTTAAGCAGATTGGCTTTTTCAAGGATTTGTTCTTGCTTTTTATCTTTGTTAACTTTGTTTTTAAGGTTCAGTCTCGATGCCGGATTTTAAATATGTATATAGTTTCGTTCCTGTACGACTGCGTCATCGACTCTCTGTCGTTTTCTTTTCTTTTTTTCTTTTTTTTCATTCCCTGACCTACCAGTCATCCGGGGACCAGGCCTTGGAACTGCTCCAGCGTCTGTGTTCTAATGACCTGGATGTTCCCGTAGGACACATCGTCCACACGGGCATGCTCAACGAGAGAGGGGGCTACGAGAATGACTGCAGCGTGGTACGCCTGAGCAAGAACAGGTTCGTCAGGCGTTAGAACAGAGCAGATGATCATCTGGTGCCAGATTTGTTCTTTTCCTTCTGGAAGTGGGGATGAATATCATGCAAAAACCACAAAGTGCTTATTTTTCACTGGATTTATTTTATTCTGATGCTTACTTAATGCTTTCGAATACTGTGTGTTTTCCCCCTCCCGTCTCTAGTTTCTTCATCATCTCGCCTACAGATCAGCAAGTGCATTGTTGGTCTTGGATTAAGAGACACATGCCCAGTGACCCACAGCTCCATCTAGAGGACGTCAGCTGGAAATACACCGGTACGTCATCGCAGGAGGATTTGTGAAGCATAATAATGATTTATCCGTTTTTGATAGTGATAATATGAATCTCTTGCCCCTCGCAGCTCTTAATCTGATTGGTCCCCGGGCGATGGACGTGCTGTCCGAGCTCTCCTATGTCTCTATGACTCCGGAGCACTTTCCCTCTCTGTTTTGTAAGGTAAGAAATGGACCCCGTGTCTCTTTCAGTTCTCGTCCTTAAGAACGGAAAAAAAAACCCAGACGTTGAAGTTTTAATCTCTGAAACTGTTTCCTTGGTGATTGCAGGAAATGAGTGTCGGCTATGCTAACGGGATCAGAGTGATGAGTATGACCCATACAGGAGAGCCAGGCTTCATGCTGTACATCCCTATAGAGGTGAGGTGCTCAAAATATCCTGCGTCACCTCTGACCCCTTGGTGTCCGGTTCATAATTTAACGTGGCTTTGTTTCGCCAGTACGCACTGCACGTGTATAACGAGGTCATGTCAGTGGGTCAGAAGTACGGCATCCGTAACGCGGGATACTACGCGCTGCGCAGCCTGCGCATCGAGAAGTTCTTCGCTTTCTGGGGGCAGGATCTGGACTCGTTCACGACGCCCCTCGAGTGCGGTCGTGAGTTCCGCGTCAAATTCGACAAGGTTCGTAAAAGACGTTCCGTGATTTGGTATCACGGTTTAGGTTACGAAGGTTCAGGCTAATTTAGCAGCAATCTCGAAATAGTAGGAAACTAACGTTAAATATTTCAGTTGTGTCTGTACAGTAAGTATTTGATCTGATTTTTTATAAATATGTTATAGAAGTGGTGCAAAACACTGGTTCCTCTGATTTTTTTTTATTTTTTTTTATGCGCTGATTAGAGGATATGACAAAAATATATTATTACAATATCGAATGCATTTCTACGTTACTGAGTATGTTTCACAATATATTTTAAAGAAATTAATTCTAATAATTCAAATAAATCGTAAGAATTAATAAAGAAATGACAGTTTACATATTTAAAGCTTCAGTAAATAATATTAATTGTGTTTATTCATTTTCATTTGCTTCTAATACATTTTTCTAATTATAAACAAATACTTACTCGAGATGTCTCATAAAATATAATTTTATTATGATGGTGTTTTTTACCGCTTCTGTACAGTTTCCCAATTAGTGAGTGGAAAAATTAGAAAATGATAATAAGAAAGAACAAATGGCACTTTTCCAATTAGCAAAGTTATCTTTTTACTCAAGGTCATAAATCCATAACATGCAGTGTATCTGATAAGCATCGCACTCCTCACTGTCTTCACTTTACTCCAGGAGACA
>JAOVYU010000042.1:33327599-33340237 GCA_025674565.1 Synodontis membranacea
AGTCTTCACTTCCTTACCAGAAAATCTTCGGACCCTAGCTGCAGATCCAAATCAAGTTCTTACTTCGTAAAGGTAGAAACCATGTTGAGTCTACTGCCCAAAAATCTTCACTTCCTAACCATAAAATCCACGTTGAGTCGACAGTCCCTTACTGCAAACTCTGAGAATTAGAAGGACTGAGTAGAGCTAGGAGCTTTTGAGTCCAATTTGAGTCCCAAGTCCTCAGCTTTATATACCGAATCAAGCCTAGAGTTCCAATCTTTAGTGTCTGAGACAAAGGTCTAAAACCTAAGTCCGTTCTTAACTTCATAACTGCATCCTGGATGACTAACTGTATATGCGCTAGTCTGATTTCATAATGAATGAGAATAAATAAAGAAGCATTGCCTTTACTCAGAATAATATATCTATCTGTATATTTGAGGTGGTTTGAAAAGAAAGCTGGTTATTTTTGAATCAATGAGCCAATCTGAGCCCCGAGGACAGCTGTAAAAGTCTCATGGAAACAGAATGTAGTTGTTGTTTTTTAAAAAAAAAAAAATATATATATATTTTATTAAGGAGCCAATGTGTACAGAAGATTTATTTGCAGAAATATACTTTACAAGCAGAAAACAAACATTCTCCAACCACTCCCCCACCCTACCCTGTTACCGCTTGACCCGTTTGGGGAAACCTTGGAGTGCCTGCATGATATGTTTCCACTCTTAATACACCAATGCAAACAAGTAAAGACTGCTAAATTTTACTAACCTGGCTGACCTTATTTTTCTAAATAAATAAATCTGAAAAAAATGTACTCCTTCTTCAGGAATATAAGTAGTTTTTTTTTTGTTGTCCCAAGGATAGCAGTTGCTGTTAAGTAGGTTTTAAATTTAAAAATTCCTCTGGAATGTCTCATAAAATTAGAAGAGGTTCTGGTGTTAAGCTGATATTTGTATCACATTTGATAGCACCTCAATGATATCCAGCCAGAAGTCCTGCAGCTTATAGAAGAAACCAGGACTTATAAGCAAGAGATTATGAACACTGTGTTGTGTTTATGATGTTTGGAAAAAAAAACAAACAAAAAAACAAAACGTTGTTGACTTGATTTTGAGTAGTGTAAGCTGCAGGCAATTTTAAACGGAATAGGACGATGCCTAGCAGAACAAGTATTGATGTTCTTCAAGCAAGCTTCCCACATCCTATTGGGAATCTCTTTTCCCAAATCATGTTCCAACGATGCCGTAATACCGTCTGTTGACGGCATGCATGTGGCTTGTAATGAACCGTAAATGCAAGATATTGTGTGTCCCGCTTCGGTGTCTGACCTAAGACGTTCATCCAGCTTAGGCGGGTTGGCATTCGGAAAAATCGGGAACGTGTCTACACGCATAATCCCAGATTTGCCGTCTAACCTAGCAGGTATGAAAGGGTTTTTTTTTTTTTTCTGGAGATGGATATGAAGAATCCGTAATAACATGGATTTGATTTTGATCAAGGGCCTTGATTTGCCTTCAAATCCTGATCGGGTTGTGGTTGAAAAGTCAGTGCTTAAAAATGCATTTATCTGATTTTATTGCGGAAAGAAGCACCCCCCCCCCCACCCACCCCTTCCCTTTCTAATTTAAACCATGTTGGATGGGTAGGTCTGTGATTTATCTACAAACGACAAAAAAGAAAAGGAAAAAGAGAATGCACATGCAATCTGGTTGCAATAAGACTCATGTAGCCTAGCACCCTGATGGTTATAATCTGACTCAAGCCTTAGCTTAGATGTGTTATCCATTAATTATTATTGATTAGTACAGTACTAGCAGACAGACAGTGCCATTTGGCTAAACTAAGATTTTCAAATGGTGTAAGTCAAGAAGATTCTTTCGGCTTGGCGTAAGGTGAGTGGCGGTCTAGCCTGCGATGACTGGATGTGTATCATTTAAACTCTGAATGCTAATTCTAGAGAGAAAAGAAAGGAGCCTTGTTTATAGAGATGTTCAAGATGTAATGTTTTATGATTACAAAATCGAGGACAAAATAAAGATGCCATTAAAAGACAATTTAACCTTCAAGCAAGCTAAGCTTGATAAATTCTTCATTAGCAAACCAACTTCACTGATATTTTAGTAGATACCCTCTTAATCATCTGTGATTCACAACTTTCTCTTATTGGCTTGGAAAGGTGTCCGGTTCAATCATTTGTGATCAAAACAAATGTGTTTATGAACATTTTTCTGATTCCGTCACCCCAACATCGCTATAGATTCTCACTTTGATTTCGCAGCCGTTATGCGCGGCGGACATCACGGTGAGGTGAAATCCAGAAGAACCAACCCCCGTTTTGGAATGCAAGTTCATACAGTACCATGCGACTAATCTTGCATCTTGCCAATAAAATAAAGTTCTGCACTCAAGGGAGCTCATTTCAGGTCTGTTGCAGAAATGAAGATGAAGAGCTTCTGAGACAACTAACAGACGAAGACCTACTGCACTGCTTTGATCAGTGGAAGACCAGAATGCAGAAGTGTGTAGTTGCAGAAGGGGAATATACTGTAGGGGAAAGATTTCTTCATTGAAATTGAATCACAGCGTTCTTTAATAGCCACACCTCGGATGATAAGCCAAAGTCCTTGGTCAGGAACACTTTGTAGTTTTTCCACAATCTGGAGTGACCAGTGCTCACCTGTGCAGATGCTGGTGTCCCGGCCTGAGATGGTGTATCCTGCCTCACAGGTGCAGTGTGTGGTGCCCTGGACTTGGCTGCACTTGGACGGCTGCACAAATGGAAGCAGTGTTGTTAAAGGAAACGACGTGGCAGCTGCAGCTCCAGACGTGGCAGCAGAGATGTTGGTTGTGGTGACAAAAACTGGTGGAAGAGAATGATAGCAATTGAAGAAATGAAAAAAGAAAGCAATTATCAGCCGCATACAGTTGAGTAACGTGACTTTCAGGAGTTCAGGAGTAGAGCAGCAAAGTTCATTTCTGGGCCAGAAAAATGTCAAACAGAAGCCAGAAATGAAGGAACTAGCCAGATATGCTATTACATGCCAATATTGTGAATCAGAGGTTTTATAAATTATCTTTGTAATTATATGATAATTAGAAGCATTTTCCAAAATTACAGACTGCACCCTTAATTTTGTTAAACAAAAAATTTGTAGAAAATGCAAATCTCATGAAAAACTTTTGATGCAACGCACTGGAACAGATAAACTTGACTCTTCATGGTTCTTTTGAAAAAAAAATGATATCTATAAGTTTATAGATTCTTCATGCACTTTGGTTTGCACGAGGTTTTAAGCTTATATGACATAAAAGCAGCCTCAGTAGAGTGTGTTTTTTTTTTAAGATGCATATAAACCATCATTACACTAAACGTGCTCTTAAGCGACCATGCCGCCCTAAAAATGCCCGATCTCGCCTGTTCTTGGAAGCTAAGCGGGGGCGGGCCTGGTTAGTACTCGCTGTAAAAGACCCAGCCACAAGGGGGTGCACACTCTAGTGTATTCCTGCGTGCCGGTCCCAAGCCCGGATAAATGGGGAGGGGGGGGGCACATCAGGAAGGGCATCTGGTGTAAAAAGCTCTGCCAAATCGAACACGCGGACAAATAGATCCGCTGTGGTGACCGCTAAACGGGAGCAGCCGAAAGGAGAAGAAAAAAAACCTCTAAATGTGTGCTTTCCACTTGTGTAGTGTGGAATTTTGTTTGTTTTATTCACAGTTACAGCATTTGGCAGACGATCCACAGCAACTTACAGAAGTGCCTGGTTGTCTACTTGGAAAACAAACATGTCTTTATGCTTGGGTAGGTCATACCATAAAGGTGCCAACAGCTTAAGACAATGCCGAAATAAGCAATGCACACACTCCCCCCTTCTTTTGTTAAGTTTTCCTTCAGTGTGTGTTTGCGGATAGTGAAAGGCACAGCCGTTTAGACATCCGGGATGGGGGGGGGGGGGGGTGCCAGTTTTGCTTCATTTGTTTCATGTTCATACTTCATGTATTTCCTGTGTCTTGAAGGTCAAGGCTTGAAGTACAGCGTATTTAACTATTTTCAACAACTGGTATCTCGTGGCATTATTTTCTTCTGTCCACACTGAAACTGTGTTTCTACCCACTGACATCCTTATTCTCCACCAATGCGTTCTACATCAGGGTACATTCATATTGTGGGCAGACAGATTTGAAAATACAGACTATATTGTTCTCTGAATAAGCTCTTTGAAAATTTGATCTAAAACCAAATAGATAGATCTTGACCACAAGCACAGAATTCCTATGCGCACCGCTCAGTGATCCACCTAATGGCAAATAGCTTTGTAATCTCCTTCATACAGTACTTGCACATTGATAAAAGCCAATCAGCTGTTATTGATCAAGCGCATTCATGGTACATGGCGAAAAAAAAATAATAATAAATTCCTAACCTAGATGGTGAAAGAGTGCGTCCTTCTAAGCTTGGTGGGTGCTAAACCTTCCAGTAATGCAGCTCAGCCACTGCAGCGTGCCAGTTGAAACAGACATACATGAACTCTTCCTGTGTTTAAAGGGCAGCATTTCTTTTGACCATCGGAACCAATTTCCTCTCTAATAAAGGTGGCAGTTCGGGTCTTCTTCCAGACCTTGGCAACCTTACTACACCTCCCATTAACTTGTGCTTGTCAAACAAACCCTCTTTATGTTGCACACGGAGTTAAGATTCCTTGGCCTCTGCAACTTAAAACACATTTTGGAATGTTCAGCGCAAATGAATAATATTACAAGTGGGTGTATGGATATTTCTGACCCTCTAGTTGAAATTTTGACCCTGGGTTGATTTCAGAAAATGCAAAATAAATTCAAACTTGTGCACTGAATTCTTGCTTTTTTTTAATTATTATTAATAAAGGTGTTTGTTGAACACCCGAAAAAAAAAAAAAAAAGTTCAAATAAATCATGGAAAGTCCAATTTTGCCATGACATTCATATCCATGATGACTGTGTACGGTATGTAAACTTTTGACCTCAGCTGTAGTAAGTGTGTGGAGGTATGTAACTAAGCATGGCTTGTTTTTAAAAAAAAAAAAAATAAATAAAAAAATCTCAATATCCTTACATGTTGGCGTTGGAGATTGGCACGCAGGTCCAGCCCATCCTCTGGCACATGCACATGTGAATCCATTCACTTCATCAGTGCATGAACCCCCATTGGCACAGGGTGAAGAGGCACACTCGTTTATTTCTGAGGAAAGACAGGAATTCAGTCGTTAATCTATCCCTAACACCAGGCAGATGCATTAAGGTATGCGGAGCTCTGATAGCTTCATGTAACTTGACACTATGATACTGATTTAGAGATTAAGTAAAGTATAGCCTGCGCTCTGTGTTTTCGCAGCCAGCTTTCTCTCGTGCCGATGGAGCGTTCGCTGAGCCTAATCGACTTGCTGGACCGCTGTCTCGAATTAAATGGTGTGTAAAACAGTGTCCCGGGCCAAAAAATTTACAGGAGCCAAATGAAACTCATTCATGCCGAGGGAGCGTATGAAATCGAAAACTTCTTTTCCTGGGGAACAATGTGGGTGACAACGTAAGCGATGTGTAAAAAGGGCATTTTAGAGACAGGAGAAAATAAAAGCAACGATGAGGGAAGTGAGGGTGATGGGTGGTGTTGAAAAAAGATGAGTAATGAGGCTAGACAAGTATAAGGAGTGAGAAGGCAACCGTGACACAGGATCTAATCCAAAACATTTACCATGCTGGACAAAAAAAAAAAAACGGCCTTTGTAACGTTTCCACTTCCACAGAAGTTGGAAAAAGTGAAAAATTGTATGAAATGAAGTGTTCATACAGCTACGTAGACTCTTTATGACAATGTCATAAACATATGTCAACATTTAGGCTCATTCCAACAGTTAGCTGTCATAAAAACATCCACAGCTCCACCAGGTGACATGGATCATAGAGATGACGTAAGGTAGTTATGACACTTTCTACGAGATAACGTTCTGTACGTTAGAACATCGAAACAACTGACACAATGCACTTTTTTCATAATGATACATAACGATAAACTGAGAGCTTTATAAGCCTTTATAAATGTCTGTGTAGCGTTATGTCAGGCTTACGACGGTGTCATATGAACCTATGACTGTAGTCAAGTGTCATGACGACGCAAATAAGTTAACTTGATTTCAGAATTGATGAAAGCGTGTGTAATGGAGCCCAATGAACACAGCCAACTGTTATAACAACCTTTTAACGCTTACGTAAATGCGTCACTTAACTGACGTGTTACAGTATGTCTACTTAAGGCCAAAACTGATAAAAGCCTGATATGTTTATAAATGTTCCTGTAACTTTGTCACTTGTCATATAGAGCTTATGTAGATGTCATGTAGCCCTGTGAAAACAATTAATTGTCAATACAACAATTGACAAAAGCAGTTCAACAGCTGTAACAAAACAGGCTTTATAAATGTTTGGGTGGCTTTATAGCAGCTTCCAAGTAGGTGTTATGTAGCCCTATGAACACATTCAAGCATCATAACCTTATGCCAGCAAATCTCCGTTCACTTCACGCAGGTGTTGGACATAGTAAAAAAAAAAAAAGCAGTCCAACACCTGACATAAAGGGTTTTATGTAGGGTCATGTAGCCTTATAACCACGTAATTTTGGTGAAATGTTGCCAATATATTTATTTCCTCGTGTGCATGACTGACCCTTGCATATGGGTTGTTGGCCGCTCCAGGTGAGCGACTCCTTACACTGTCGAGTCTCAGAGCCCACTAGCTCGTAGCCTGAGTTGCACAGGAAGTGAACCTCGTGACCCGGAAGGAGAACCTTCCCTAATTTTCGTCCATTGAGGGGAGAATCCAGTTTTGGACAGGAAGCTGTGTAGAAACGGAGAATGAGTCAACGTGTTATCAACACTTTGTTTTTTTTCCACCACAAACTGACGATAATCACCAGGAGATCCTACCGTCACTGGGTTTGGCAGGTACGCGTGCCGTGCTGTTTTGCAGCTGGCTGATTTTCCTCCTCAGGCTGCGGAGGCCCTGCAGGTACGAGGTCTCGTGTGATGCGAGCAGCTTTTGAGCTTGGCGTAGGGAGTTCTGCAGGTCCTGAGTACTCGGACATTCCTGCGGGAACAGACACAGTTCCTGTGATGTAGCAAGCTGCCAAGATAACAATCAGAATTAGAGCTCCTTAAACTCCAGGCTTATTATTATGTTGTTCGTCTGAAAGCATATTACTTAGAAACTCCAGTGAAGCTAAAAGGAAGTTGTGTGTAGGAATGTAATCTGGAACCACTACTGGTTTCTTGGCATTCAAGGAGTTCAATGAGGAAGAAAACACATTAGGGGTGTGCTGTTGAAGGAAAATAACGAATGACGTACAGTATAATATCACACGCTCGATTGCTTCTCTATTATTACTGAGCAATGAGATTTATTCAGCAATTTCAAACCATCATTCCCCCTAAAACTGACAGCCTTTTCGTTGCAGTTCCATTTCTCTGTATCCATCTAACTGCCAGTCCTGTAAACCATTAAAGCAATAAAGTTTTATTTGCACGTTTTATTCTGTGGACCGTGTTCAGATGTGAATGATGCAGTGTCTGGCTTCATGACGTGCATGACGTCACCTATAAGTGGAGGACGGAGCTCAGAGCTGAAAGACCAGATTGTGCTCGAGAGGTGAATGAACAGAGTGTACGCAGATCTCTACATGTGCCGAGAAAATCTTGCTGCTTACAGAAAGGAAGGGCAGTCCTGATGTGGTTCAGTCGAAGGACTTTGGATAATTTGTTCAGAGGTTGGAAACAACCAGGGCTGTGTCGAAATGCAAGACTGAAAACTGTTGGCAAGACTCTCCCTGAATCCTTCAGAGTATTGGAAACAGGATTGGTATAAACAAAGATAAATTAAGAAAATTAATCAATTCTTTTTATTTAAAAAAAAAAAAAAAAATGCCATCAATACCGTCATATTTGCTGTTAACAAATGGCTCGATTGGATTATTTTGGTGGAACCAAATACAACACCTACACATGTATGAAGTAGGTGCTGGGGCTGATCTTTTTCTAGCCCAGAGTGTAGATTCACGCGACCAATCATTGACTCTTGTGTTAAACGATTACATTTAATGAAACGCCCCTAGATTTTGTAATACATCAACAGCAGTGATTGAGAAATTGCACAAGAAATCCAACAGCGGGGTCATAAACATGAACGAGGCGGATTACTTTCCTGCTAATTAGTTTTTCCAACGGAATTGACTTTTTAACGGCCACGAGTTTGTAGACATCTGACCATCACGCTCATCCAGTATGTGCTCGTTGAACATCTTATTCCAGAATTACTCCTGCTTTGCAGTCACACTTCCAATCTTCTTGGAAGGCTTTCCACTAGATTCTGCTGTGTGGCTGTAGGGTTTCATTAGCAGTAGCGAGCGATCAGGCGCTGATGTTGGGTGAGGACATGTTCAAGTTGATCCCTAGGGTGTTCAGTGGGCTTGAGGTCAGGGATCTGTTCAGGACACTCGAGGTTTTCCATTCCTGCCTTAACACAGCATGTCTTAATGAACCTGGCGTTGTGCACAGGGGCGTCGTCATGCAACAGGTTTGGGTCTCTTAGTTCCTGTGAATCGAAATCGCAAAGCTACAGCACACAAAGACATTCTAGACTGAATTGGCAACAGTTTAAGGAGGAACCATATAGAGTACGAGTTTGATGGCCTCCAAAATTATTTGGCCATAAAGTGTGTTCCTTCACTTGTTCATCTTCAGTAAGTGATTTATCCTGGTCAAAGTCGCAGCGGATCTGCGGTTCATCCCAGGAACACTGGACGCAAGGCAGGAACACAACCTGGACAGTATGCCCACATTGTGAACACGTGAAAGTCTAAAATCTATCGAAAAGGCATTCCAACCTCACCGTCACAAAGCAGCTTTACAAAAATATCGATTTAGTAGATCCCTAATAAACAAGCCTCGGAGGCACTGGGATGACACGAGGAAGCGACCTTGACGCAACATGGAGCCCATCGTCTTTTCTCAGTTGATATGAAATATTGCTCTGTTCTCCCTTTTGAGCATTATGGGATGAAGTGTTTCAGTTCAAGCTTTAAATCACAATACTCTACATGCAGGGTTCCTTGCTTCTCATTGGCTGCCATCAAGAGGCAGGGCACATTTTTTCATGTTTTCATCTTGTATGACTTATGTAAGTAAGCAAAATATTTGCACATCCTGTGAAAACATCTTGTTGGTTGATTATGAAGCGTGGAGTTATGATGGATTAGTGGAGACTCGTGCTTTAAGAGAGCGTAATGAAGTTAGACAGTGCTCTCTTTTTTTTTTTAGGGCTTCTGCAAAACCGTTTCTTTTTATTTACTGCAATATTATACAGTGTTATTGCACAATGACTCAAGCTTCTGGAATATTTCCCTTAAAGAACCCTGAATAATATATAGATGCCTGAATAACTGTAGTGTACTACTACTGTCCTTAAAGATACACAGTCTATATAAGTAAAGGATTTTGGATCCTTTATATGATAAAGTATTCTTGGTATATTAGTTGAAACCTTTATCACATAGAACCCAATTTCATGTGGACTTGAGTGTTTAGTATGCTGGGAAATTTTAAAACAATATTACTGCTCATGGGTCTTGCTTAAGTAGTTTACTCAACACCTAGTAATACTGGTGATTATATATTTATATATATATAAAACATATAATAATACATTTAATTTTTTATAATGGTGAAGTGTGTAGGTTAGCTGGTTTGTGATTGGTTAGTAACTGCTGGATGATGATGACTATTATTATTATTTTTATTATTAGTAGTAGTAGTAGTATTTTTATTTTCTTATTTCCTAATTGATGTATTATTTATTAATAATAATATTCATAAATTATTCATATTATTTAAGAAATTTAATTAAATGATTAAACTATTTAAATAAATAAAATATGAAATAATTAATGTAAAATTAAATAATTAAACTATTTTAATTATATAATTATCATTTTTAGATTTATTACAACAAATTTTAAGTTTTTTACTTTCTAAGATATAATGTATGTGCTCATAGACTGAGCTTAGACTGATGTGTTTAGCATGTGTAGAGTTTCTGTACAAGTCACAAACCTCTCTGTTGACCTGTCTCACACACACACACACACACACACATGCACGCACGCACGCGCGCACACACACACACACACACACACACACACACACACACACACACATGGAGCTATGAGATCTGTCTTTGACCTTTAACCACTTCCTGTGCAAATATTTTGCCTCAAGCAGAACATATGAAACTACATGTTCAGGTTAGACATGAAAGCGTAACGTATCAAATGTTTCTTTGGTGTGTATCTTAATATACATTTTTTTTCACATAATCTCTTATTCATATCCACAATAACACATTTATACAAACTTTATCTTTTCCTGTTATTTAAACAAAATGTATGTGTGAACAATATTTCGTAAGGATTAACACTATGAGTGTAATACAAACATACATTCTTGGCATGCATCATAAAACTGATCAATGCTCAAATTTAAAAAAAAAATGAAAGAAAAAAGCATACAATAAAAGATTGATTGATCTGCTTCACTCACCTGCCCATAGATGCTGTGAATCTGCAGCAGTATGATGAGTGTGATAAGTTGACTCATTTTCCTAATAAAAGTTTACACGATGCTCAGAACAATCCTGGGGAATCTTGTTAAATGACCTGAGTCTTTAAACTCACTTTTAACGTCCCAGAAAAGTCGTGAAAAGTCCACAAAAGAGATCTAGGGGCCAGTTTCAGGAGCCACCCGAACGACAGCCTTCTGCCGTCTACAGAGCTCATTTTTATAAGCCGCTACCGTAGACTGGTGTTTTTCTTCTTTTTTCCTTTTTTTTTTTTTTTTTTTGGAAAGCACATGCCAAATTTTCCTCCTCATAAAAGCCACTCAGTTCTAGTAGACTATTTGTTAACCTGGAGGAATATAAAATCCGCTCGTCAATAACATCTCAGGCGCGTATCGGCGCAATGGACCTACTTTAATTGAGCAAAAGTAGGAATAACAAGCATGACGTCTTTTAATCTGGTTTCCTGAAGAATTATAGTAAAGAATCAACACTGTTTTGGTCATTTTTTTTAAAATTAAGTGCATTCCAGAATATGATTGATATGACTGTGTGTTTTTAATAAAGTACCCGTCAAACCATTAACACTTTGTTTGCATTTTTTGATGGAAATGATTTGAAGCGTAAAAACCTGCAATATAGTTTCATTCAATTGAAACAACTTCATAAGCTCAACTTCAGAAGACGAAAGCTTGCCCGAAAGGCACAAAAGCTTGCACGGACAGACAATTCCTTCGTAAAAACAAAACCCACCTGCAAAGGAGCACAACACGATGGCTGTGCCGTTATAGGAAAATAATCAGTGATGAGACGGTGTGATGACGAAAAGAGCGAAACGTTTACAGCTACTACTACAAAAGTTGATGCGTATAAATAACAGCATGTCGTAAAGTGGTTCTCGATTTTTATACTGCACCAATTCGCTGATGCTAGCAGTTTTCCTTGAAAAGATCAACATTTATCCGTTTATCGTTACATGTAATGTTGTTGGACATCCGTTTGAAAAATACGTTTGTTCCTGTTATCACTCGTGTTATAGCACTCCATCACCAACCTCTGCAAAAAAAAGATGCCTCTTGTAATTTTACAAAAATAAATTCTGCAAAAACAGTTTACAAAAGTTACAGATTTACGTATCTCTGACTGTTACAAAAGCACTGACACTGGAGACTCCTTCCATGAATGTTAGATTTAGATGAAAACCAAAAACAAAAATTACCCTTAAGGACCTGCTTTCTATGTAATCTTCTGAAATTACGTAGTACTATTCGAGACAAAGAGTTCAAATCGACCACGCTAGTCTAATGTAATGCAGAGAAACTAGCGCGTGTTTTCATAACCTGCTTTTAAACATTTTAAAGCAAATGTTTAACAGTGATAATGCAATATAGGACATCAATGTACTGTACCAGCTAATCTGTGTTCTGAGGACAACATTGTCCCTGGTTCTAGCACTGGTGTAGAAACACTCTGCCCTCTGCAGGGGGATCCTTCAATTCCTCAGTGCATGTCAGGACAGAATAAAGTTACTGATAGTATGTTGGAAAAATGGATATGATATGAACATCGCTGTGCAAAAGCTTTACTACGAACCAGAACACGTGATATTCGTGTAATGTCAGCATCTTCATTGATTTTTGAAGAATTAAATACAATTTAAGTCCAGACGTGTTAGCTATCTACTGTATATGTTTCTCTTAGAGACATTGATAGCAGAGCGTTGAGGAGTAATTTAATTCAGTGTTGTGTTTGGATGTGTCCTGTGTTTCATATAATAAATATTTAAGTGTATTTGGATCTTTGAATCAAATCAGAATTGCAATTCAGGCATTAGACAAGAATTTAAGAAGGTAGCTTTATGGATATACATGAATCCATGGCCTTTTAGGGCTTCTGTCTTAAACCATAAGTCCACCCACAGCAACCTCCTTTCTCCTTTCCTCCTCCTCCTTCCCATTTCGGTTATTCCCAACTAGGGGTCGCCACAGCGGATCTTTTTGTCCGCACGTCTGATTTGGCA
>JAOVYU010000042.1:33370087-33384881 GCA_025674565.1 Synodontis membranacea
TCTCTCTCTCTCTCTCTCTCTCTCTCTTTCTCTCTCTCTCGTTGCGGTCCTAGCCCAATCCAAAATCAATTACACTCCACAGACCAATAATCTAGTGCCCCCCCTCCAAGTGAACCCTTATCTTCCTCTCAGGGCCAGATAGAAAATAACAAATTACTGCAGATAATTCGGAGGCTGTCGACGCCGCTCGCTGCCTCTGCATCGGACCGACGGCTTTGTTGTGTGTGGCTGACTTTGGCATTCATTCCTCTCCATGCTTCTTCTCTCATCTTCTCTCTCTCTCTCTCTCTCTCTCTCTCTCTCTCTCTCTCTCTCTTCTGCTTCTCTCTAACTTCATCCACTTTTATTTCTTGTCCTTGAGCAAACGTCTTGCTTAAGGATATTATCTATTATCTTGCAGCCTCATAATGGGGAAAAAAAAACAGGTCTATTAGCTAAAAAAAAAAAAATGTGTATAATATTCGTGTTACGTTTTCATGAATTATAGAATAGGAAGAGAACAGAAGAGAACCTGAATGGTATAATTGAAGCGTGTATGTGCGTGTAGGTATTGTCTGTGCACGCATGTGTATTTGCACACTCCATGCATTAGTGATGGAGGTCAGCGGGAGCGGAGGGTGAGTGTCACAGTGGACGGTTATTTAGGCTGTGCCGGCATCCTGATAAAGTGCATTAAAAGATGGCTGGAGAATGAAAGGCACTGAAGGCAGGACAGTGGAATTAGCTCCCATTGTTATGCTAATGACATTCATATTTTTCACATCCAACACACACAGACCCAGCATTGTGTGGTAAACGGGGAATGCAATTTCTCAGCCAGCAGCGATCAGAATAAGGAACGACAATTACAAATCCTCTTTGAGAAAGTAAGTCGCTAAACGACTTTTCATTCAGGCGAGGCAAGTGGGTCTAGGAAGCAATTAAAGTGTGTGTAGCTGTAGGGAAAGACCCTGCGCCGTTATTTAACCCACATATAGAATATTTTTTTTCATTCAGACGGACAAAAACAGCCACACATTTAGGAGTACAACAAAGTGAAAGGTGCAGTTGGTAATGTTTAAAAGTGCTTCCGGACTTAATGAGCATTTCGTTTCAAAGCAGGAGGAAAGGAAGTCTCACAGGTAAAACGGGACCAGGGAGAAAACGGGGAAACCCGGAAGACTGAAATGGAAGGAAACAGGCTGTGGTTCGTTGTTAGAGCCTTCTACGGTATGACGTTCCTCTCGTTCCCAAAAAGCTCAACCGGTGGACCAAGGAGGATCAGAACAAACTGGGAAACTGGAGAGAGTCGAATACAAGGCAATCCTACGGTAGATGAAATACGTAGGTGGAGCGAAAAACAAGAATCTCAAGGCATGCACATCAAAAGGCACTTTTGAACGAAACAGTTCCAGGGAACCTGGTTTTTAAACTGGTTCTTGCTGGTGCTGCATTGTGCTCATGTGAAATGGCTCACCCAAATAACTTATACTTAGTGAAAGTGATTAATTGTCATTATTGACACACCACAGCACTCAGTGCACAACAACGAAATGTGTTCTCTGCATTTGACCCATATTTGAAGTGAACACAGCAGGGGGCAGCTATTTTTTCAGTGCCCGGGGAGCAGTGCTCGGGGGCGGCACCTTGCTCAGGGTACCTCAGAGGTACCTGCTGGCCCTGGGGCTCGAACCTGCAATCTTTCGGTTAGCGGGCCGCTTCCCTAACCATAAGTCCGGACCAATCACAATACACCTCGGTCACTCATAGTTCCTCTTACCCTAAAGTAGGAACTAAAAAACTCCTTCGAAACGGTGTTCTAAAACTATGATCATCCTCAGTACCTGCGGTGTAGACGCAGTAAAGGAACGCTCTTCTGGTCTGAAAACACCTAATCGGATTGAGAATCTGTGGCAAAACTTTGCTGTTCGCTAACATTCTCCACTCAACCTGACAGAGCTTAAGCAATTTTGCAAAGAAGAAAATATCAAGATCCAGATATGCAAAGCTATTACAGTACAGTAGAGATTGCCGCAGCCGCAGCAGCAGCAGCAGCAGCAGTATTTGCAGCCAAAGGTGGTTCTACCAAGTAATGCAATCCAAGGGGGTGAATACTTCTGCAACCAAGAAATTTCATTAACCTTTGTGTTCAATGAAACGAATTATGTAAAGAAAATGTAAAAATGTCAATTAGGACTATTTCAGTTCCAGGTTTTAGCACTTGAAATGTGAAAACACTGTTAAAGAGGAGGGGCAAATACTTATGTCACCGTTATGTTGCCTCTGGTGTGAATTCCGTGCAATCAAGCTGCATAATGACTCATTTTAAGTCGCCCCAGTCCATCACGATTATTACGTCCACAGTGGATTAATGAAGCGAGTGTCGAGCCCCAACGCGCTTTTGAAACTTGATAAAGAAGCGGCTTATTTCGACGTTTTATGAGATCTGTCATGACAGGTTTATGCTCACAGGAAAAGCATTAGATAAGTTTCCTTACAGAATTTATCTGTTTGGATGGAGATTGAATGTAAATAGAAAAAGAAAAAAAATGGCTGCTATGAAGCTGCACTATTTCTCAGCGAGACAAGGAATGGCAAAAAAAAAATAAAAATCGTGCAGAATGAAATATTTGGAGCTGGAGAGCAACGAGGGATTCAGATTGGTTTGGTAAAACCAGTGGCAGATAATGATAGACAACAATGGAGGCAATTACTCAAGGAATGGGAGATAAGTATGGTCTCCTTGAGACGAAGGTTTTTCCCTCGGTAATGGTTCATTTATTCAGGAGCTGCGCTTTCTCCATACGGCTGCGTCTCGAGGAAGAGTGTGTGAAAGGCTGCAATCAGCACTCAATTAGAGTGTTTTACATTTCAATGGTAATGAGGATACCAGGCAATGTGTCTGCCATGGTGAGGGGGGGGGGGGGGGGGGGAGAAGGGGGCAGAAGATAGGGGAAGAAAAACAGAGAAGAAGAAGAAGAAGAAGAAGAAGAAGACAGAGAGGGAGATTACAGAGATGATTATAACAGTCAGAAATATGGGAAATTGCCTGGAACAGTAGTTCTCGTACTTCGGCTCTGCACGACGTAGTGTTTGTCCCCGCCCTAACACACCCACGTGGACCCGGAAAGTTCTTGTTAATTAGCCGATTAGACGAATCAGGCGTGTTCGAGCAGATAAAGCAATACCACATGCAAGGTAGGAGTATAAGCGCACACTGCACAGGAGGTGTAGCATTTGTTAATCCTGGGTTTAATAATAATAATAATAAAAAAAAAACAGCTCCAATCCTTTCAGAAAGAGTCGAAAGCAGTGAACTAGGGCAAGAAATAGGGCAATCAAGAAGAGTTTCCTGATGAAAGTCTGCACGCTCAGTTACAATCTCGGAAACGTTCGAGACAGATGAGCATCCCTGGCCCAGTTTATCAACTTTATCTTCCCTTTTAAATGCTTCAAAGGAAAATTATGCAAACCAGAATCCATGGAGATCTAAACATTTCACAACACATCATCCAACCTGGGGAAATACTGTATAAGTAAACGTAAAAGGTGCATCTTTGCTAGAGAGCTGCGTAGCTATCATTATTAGCCCGCTAACATTACACTCATCTATATACTGATGGTAACGGAGGATTGTTTTCACTTTAACATAGTGTACCTCAGCAGAACATTTCATTTCGGATTCGTTGTGCCAGTTGTAGACATGAATAAAAGGAAGTTATTTCTCGAGTCTTATTTAGCCTACTTAGTGTAAGTGAGTCGTTTCCTCGATCACTTCCCAGCGATTATTTCCCAGTTCTTTCCGTCTCTACTCACAGCGATTTGATGAAATGTAGCTAGTTTGTGCCACCTATCTTAGTTTTTCGCCCACCATTCCAAAAATAATCCCAAATTTTCCGTCGATTCTGGGTGAATCGGCCAAAGTCTTTCAGTGCTACGTCCGGCTCATCACACGAGTCTCTGCGTTTGATTACACATCACTGATACTGCAACTAAAAATTCTAGAGAATTAAAATCTGGACAGCACTAGTAGCCTATAGCGGGAAAGGTGTTCGTCCTGTCGTTGGCAAGATCGCAAGTTCCAGTTCGTTCCAAGCCGCTGGGGTTGCACAAGTCGGTGCGGTCCTAGTGCTGGTCCCAAGGGAGGAAGGGCATCCGGGCATAAAACCTGTGCCAAAATCGAACATGTGGACAACGATCCGCTGTGGCGACCTCTAACGGGGGCAGCCGAAAGGAAGGAAGGGTGGAGAATCTGGACGGCGCTAACTACATAAATGTTACAGAATAAAAAAATATATATATATACGGAGTGTACAGGATACTGTGTATATACACAATGGTTTAATCAGGAATGGGTCCATTCTTCCATTCGTCCAGTCTGAGCAGCGCTAACTACGTGAATCGTAACGTCGTAGTAAAAAACAGACGCGCGTCCCATCATCTATTACACACATTTCAGTCACACGTAAAGTTCTGTCTTTGTAAAAAATCTTCCAGAGTCAAAGACCAATTCGTTCCGTAAACTATATTAAGAATTCCAAGTTTACAATAGACGTCATCTACATGTCTCAGGTTCTACCTCATCACCTGAGGTCAAAGCCACTCACGATATTTAAACACGAGCCTCATCATCGTCTCTTCCCTTCACCGATCTGTGTTCATGCTAACGTCTGATTCATTTCTGCTCTGTTGTAAATTTCTTGTCTTTTTTTTTTTTAATTTTAGTTGAACATGTCTGTCCGCTGTCATCTGTACAGAAATGGGTATGCGATCTTCTGTGTTTTGATGATGATGATGATGCGATGACGCAGAAGCATCGTGGACATTTTCACAGCTGGTATCTGATTACAAACTGCGTTGATTAGACTGTACGTATAGCGATCGTGTGCGCCTATCCAAATTGATCAAATTGGAAGAAAATCACTTAGCTAGCAAGGTTTTAGACAGCTTTAGGCAGACTGATTGCAATTAGTGATGTTTTTGTGCATCTGTCTCTTTAAGCAGATGGAAGCAGAAGGTAGAGCAGAATAGACATTTTGGTAAAATATATTTAAGGTCTTTTAAAGTAGATGTTTTAAAGCATATCACCAGCAGTAAAGCCGGTACTTCTTGCCCAATTCAAGCTCGTTTTGTATAAGAGCTACACACGTACTGTACCGTATGATGCATAAATGCTTGCGGAGCAAAGTGTTCCGCGGCATGTCTAAAAGAATCTGGAGCATGTGTAGAGGATTAATGTCATGCTTAACAAACCTGGATTTTAATTAATCATGAAGTGTTGCAATCCACTGAAACTCATTTATTAGCTGTTTCAAAATGTCCAGGGCGTCCAAACCCAAACGACGTTTAACGAGAGGTGGAGAAATGAATCTGTAAAATTAAATGAGCCACGTATTTTACAAAACCGGTAACTGGATGTATTCATGAGAACTTGAATATGAATATGTCTTTATCTTTATACCGATCTGGGGCCTGGCTGCATATCTGCTCTGTTTGCTCTCCCAGCCTCTTCAGTTCTGTCGCCCGCTCCGCTCTCCACGCCGCGCTCAACATATTTTGGATGCAAGATGAACTTTGATAAGAGTTAATGAGAAAATGCTATTGTGCTGAGAGAGAGAATGGATTCGAGCGGCAGAACGGTTCTGTCTCGCCAGCCAAACACTAGAGCTTCCTCGCCAGGAAATGTGAAACACGGAATACAAAAAAAGAGAGGACAGAAAGAAGTCAAGGAGATGAAATGAGCAGGGCAGACAAGAAAGACAAAGCAAAGAGATACTTCAGAGAAGCTGCGGATGAGCTGAGGAGGGACGAGAGAATGGGGGGGAAATGAACAGGCTTATCTTGGCTGGTGAATATTCACGGCCCGCTTAGTCTCGAGAACATACCTGAGTGTTCATTTTGTGTGAACAAGACAGTAAGTACACGTGCATTGTTTAACGAGATTAATGAGTGCTGTGAGTTTGACATGTATTTACTTTCAACGAGGTCTCCTTAGTTCACATGATATATATATATTGTAACGGGGGCGGGGTGACGGCTAGAGACCATCACCCCTTGCGTTGTGTTTTCATAGCCGGGGGGGGCGGGGTTTGGTGTTCACCCTCCTGGCTTAGTTAAGCCAGTATAGTGGCCTCGGCCAGGTTCGGGCCTTTTTGGGTATGTGTGTATGTGTTTTCTCATGCTGTTGTGTTGGCAAATAAAGTTATTGTTCCAGCCATTTGCATTGGGTTGCAAAAAGAGCACTCCACTGTGTTACGGCGTGAAAAATGTTTCTCTCTCTCTCTCTCTCTCTCTATATATATATATATATATATGTAATTTTCAGATTCCAGATGGTTTTGAAACTACAAATTCGGCATAAACTCAAACGCTGCGAAGTCTAAAGGTCATCAATTTGAGCATTTGCTGTAATGTCTGTATGTAAATAAATATTTTCCCAAGTAACCCAACTTTTGCGACACCCTGTATAATTATGGTGAAAATGTTTTGGCTCTAAAACTAGAGGGTACGATTTTTTTCTTATTTTAAAAAAGTTTTTTTTTTTTTTTTTTGTTTTACTTTTTAGTAAGATTAGTATAGCCACTTTATATTCCTAGCATATGCCAGCATCGGTTGCCATGACAACTAAAATCCAACGATAGCTGCTGCGTCTGCCCCAATGCTGGATGCTAATTTTTGCTTTGTGTGTTGGATACTGTTGGATAAATGAACAAACTAGACAGACAGAAGAGAGATCCTGCCTCTCTCTCTCTCTCTCTCTCTCTCTCTCTCTCTCTCTCTCTCTCTCAAGGACGTCATATCTTAATTGAAAATGACAGCTTCAATTAAAAATGTAATCATTTCACCCGTTTGCTAATTAAAATGGAGGCGACTGATAGTTTTGTCTCATTAACTTCAAAGAGCACCGCGTTGCAACGGCTGGCTGGGCTTCTCCTGTTACTTTACTTTTTCTTTTTCTTTTTTTTTTTTAGCATAGCTGAATATGGAATGAGAAAGAAATGAGGAGAAAAAAAAAAGAACTCGTAGACAAGATGAAAGGAAAAAAACAAAAACATTTCAGAGACACTTGACTGATGTCGTCTCGGAAAGAGGAGCTCCACAAAGCGTGTGTGTGTGTTATAGAGGAACGCCTGGGGAAGACAGAGAGAATCTTACCTTCGTGTAATGATCAGACTCCTCTCTGCATTGTCGCATTGTGTGTGTGTGTGTGAGTGACTCGAGCAGTTTATTCTGTGTGCCTGCCCTCTGTGGTACACAAGCTTAGATTAATCACTTAATCACAATTGACAAATGTGTCAGAGGACTGTCGAATCCCTGTACTTTCCCGTCACCGATGAATTGAATTCCTTTCAGTAGTTTGCTTCCCATTACAACAACAACAACAACAACAAAAAGATATCAAGCTGTTTTTCGTATTCTTAAAATTGTAAAAGGGCCGGAGAGAGTTAAAGGCTCAAGTAGTTCCGGTGTGATTTTTATATCCGTTATGATTCTGCTTAAATGATCTAATTTTACGATTTCACAATAAAAGGAATTTTGAATACTGTTGAAATTAGAGCACTTCCAGCTCTGTCCTTTGGCTTCCTTTATACCTAATAACTATTAAACTGGACATCGAATTGGGGATCTTAGAAGAACCAAACAGTCCACTTTAAGTCGACCGGAAAGATTTCTGAATGAAAGACGTCTCAGCTCTGTTTACGCTTTCTTCTTGCTGGTTCTTTCTCGCTGTTATGAAACCTCATTCACTTCTTCATGCTTTGCAACTGAGTCTAAAAACCACTTAGATTTGAGTCTGATTTCTTCTGAAGTTAAACCCACACCCACACGTACCATGTGGTTCATGCTAGTGCTTGTACCCTAATAAGAAAACTGTTCAAACACTTCAGTGTGCTTTTGAGTTTCCTTATATAATCATCGCTTCATCTGTCTCGGAACACGAATTTGTTTTTGCTTTTCTTTTGTAGATGAGAACGTAGGGGGTCAAACGAGTTATAGAGAAACGCGATTATTTTGAGAGGTATATGCACAATCTGTGAACAAGCACAAAGTGAATCGGACTCAGACCCCCTCCTGAGCTAATTGGAGTTCAGTTCACTTTGAGTTCTTTGGGTACATTTGGAGAATTAACATATGGTCAAGACTGAAGGGAAAAAAAAAAAAAAAAAAGCAGAGTCCACTTCGGCTGGCTCAAACAAGAGGAACCCTTCGCTTGTTGGTGTTTTTGGCATCGTTCTGTCTTGAATTCGGGCAAAAATATCTAATATTTCTTAGCATGAGATTATCAAAATCAATGATAATCCAGCCTGATTTTAAAGGACTTCTAATCTCAAGCTTTATGTAATCTTTTTCTACTGTACATCCATCCATCCATCCATCCATCCATTATTTCAGCCATTTATCCATCAGGGTACAGCAGGAAAGCTGAAGACGATCCCAGCTAACTTTGGGCGAGAAGCGGCGTACAGCCTGGGCAGGTCACCACACTCACGTTCACACCTGGGCAACTTAGAGAAGCCATGTGATCTAATCTGCGTGTCTTTTTGAGGAAACCGGAGCAC
Source organism: Synodontis membranacea (assembly GCA_025674565.1). Lineage (NCBI taxonomy): Eukaryota > Metazoa > Chordata > Actinopteri > Siluriformes > Mochokidae > Synodontis > Synodontis membranacea. The sequence goes on from JAOVYU010000042.1 coordinate 33,378,628, forward strand.
CCGGAGGAAACCCACAGAGTCCTGGAGACAACCTGTAAACTCTGCACAGGAAGCCCCCACTAGAAACAAATGCAAATCTAAGCGAAGGAATTATTTAAATAAATGCTCGGAAACATTATCTCCCAATTAAACAAGACGAGCTTTAAATTAGTACTGTACGTATGTCCAGAAATATATCCTTAATTGTAGTAATCTTCTAATTTTTGGCAACAAATTCCTTGGAAATGTTCCACAAAAAAAAAAAAAATTCTCTGCTCTTTAAAATCGTACTCTAAAAAAAGATGTCATTGTTGTATAACCGTACAGTATGGTACTCGTTTTACACCAACGCTGAGAAACAAAACAGACACCCAATATACAAGTTCTTCACCTTCCCACTGTCTCATGTAACATTTTCAGATGAATGGTTTCGTAATTACGGCTGACAGATCACTACAGACAAAACTAGACGTTAGAGTAAATGGTAATGAAGGCTCAGGAGAGAAAGACTTAACACTGTGAGCCCTTTTTTTATGGTTTATGTATGATATAAGTAGCTATGCAGTCGCTGTGGTGGCATCAGGAGCAGACGTTCGGATGTTGTATAAAGAGATTGTCCTGTAGAACCCTGTAAATATGCACTATACACCGAAGGACATTTATACAAAAAAAAAAAAAAAACTAAGCACTTTGTTGAGTTACTGGTGACTGCAGACGAGCTTGGCTTAGTCTTGGAATGTGGTGTTCAGCAAGGGCATTCTGGTAGCTCTCGGATGAACTTCATTCCGTTAATTATTGAGCGTTAGTAATAAAGGCGAAAAGGAAGAAACACAAATATGAATTCACTTGCAAGTAAAACAGAATTTCCAAGTGCGCTGTACAGAAGCTCTTTCTTCCGACAGTAGGAAGTACGGAATGCCGAGACACGTTCGACCTGGTCTTCATCGATGCACAACGCACAACACGTACGCGTCACATCCAGAGCGAATCTGCGGTAACACTTTCTATGAACCCAGTATCCATAAAGCATTATAAACTCATTCATGAACACTTATAAAGTATTCATAAAGCCTTATGATGATTGACATTAGACTACATAATTATTTATACGTAGTCATGACTGCACTCATAAAGCGTTATAATGTTATTTTATAAGCCTTTACAGCTTAAAGGCGTTATAAAGCTTCTTTTGCCTCTTGATAATGGCGATGTTGACGTGTTTGTTATAAAGATGTTGTAGATTCACCAAATGCTCTTTAGGTACACATGCGTATCAATTTAAAAACCAAATAAACAAAATAACCAACTTTTCTACTTTACTCACTGTCTGTAATGGTGTCTTATAACCTTTTATTAGTTATTATGTACACATCTCACTTTACCTAGAGTACGTACCAGTGACTTAATAACTCTTAATAAGGCTTTATGAGCATTTATAAATAAAGCTAGAATGGAGTCACATATGGGTATCTAAAGAGCATTTGGTGAATTTACAACGTTTGACATAAGTCTTTATAACGAGGATGTCAACATTATCAAGAGGCAAAAGAAGCTTTATAACGCCTAGTGACACTTTAAGCCGTAAAGGCTTATAAAATAACATCATAACGCTTTATGAGTGCAGTCATGACTATGAATGAATAATTATGTAGTCTAATGTCAATCATTATAATGCTTTATGAATACTTTATAAGTGTTTATGAATGAGTTTATAATGCTTTATGGATACTGGGTTCAGAGAAAGTGTTACCAAATCTGCTTCGGATAATAACATTGTTACGAATGTAATATAATGATGATTTTTGTTCTTTTTGACAGTTGATGAAACACCATCAGTCAATCAATTAGAACGATACAACGACACGAAATTACCCAATCTTGATTGATATAAACATGATTGTAATATTTCACAGTTTTGCTAGTTCCATGCTTAGTAGCAGAAATAAAAAGGGGTGCAGGGTGGATTTTCCCTTTCCCCTCTCGGTGTCAGAAGCTTCCTGCTGAAGACAAAAGTGGCTCAGTTCTCTGCGGAGTAATTATAGTTCCGCCTCCTTTCATGTCAGCAAGCGGCGGCGGAGTCTTTGTTTGAGACCTTTCTTTAAAAAAAAAACAAAAAAAAAACACGTTTCCCTGTACGCCCCAGGCCCACATACAACATTAAATGATTCTCTGTTGATATTGAAATGAGAGGCTCCTCTTTCAGTTTAAAGAACCTGGGTTTAAAATAAAAACTCGAAAGCTGAAATGAACATGACACATTCCGTTCATATCCCTTCCTGGGGTTTGGCGTGTATTAAGCAAATCAAAGTTTCTTTCTCGGCAATAGAGGTAGCATTGTGTGCATAACTGTGACTTCATGTGACATTTACGATTTCCCTAATCCTTTAAGGCAAGCCGATATTATTAATCAAAAGGTCTAATTTCAGAAAGAAAGTTTTACACAGACGAATCATCGCCTGCTGTTTTCAGCGCTACACGGTCAGGCCGAGGACATTTTAGACACTCTGTCGGAAAACATCCTGAACTGTGCATGCCGTTATATCTGTCCACTTCATTTCAAATTCCTGAACGAATTCAAGGTGCATTTCTAAAGCTATTTATTTTTTCGTTTAATACATTAAGTGCTGTTGATTCCTCAAATCTGATTGGTCAGAAGTTTTCCGGGAATAATTTTCTACGACAGGACGTCTGGAAAAGTCATGTTGCCATAGTAACAACTCATTCACAGTTAGCTCTATGGCGGACGCTCCACATAATCTAAACCTAGGACCCTTTTTTTTTTGTTTTTTTTAGCCTTTATATAAAGAATCTCCAGTGTCAGGATTCCATAACAGCCAGAGTTAAAGCTGTAACCTTTGAGTCTTCCATCACAGGAAAACATGAAATAAAAGAGCTTACAATTCAATTTCTACTTTCGGTAATAACATGACAAACTCATTTTGTTTGTTTTGTTTTGTTTTGTTTTTTTGTATTTTTATATCTCACTAACTTCAAGATAGAAAAGAATCATTCTTTAATTAATAGGAAATTCTAATCATTGGACGACGGCTGCTGTATAATAAGAGGGCATGCAGTTATAGGAAAATAATAGAGTTCTCAATGTAGTAAATGGTAAGAGAACTGGTTCTGATGGATATGAAATGTCCTTGTGAAAGCAGACTCGCAGTCTCCTCGGGACTTGAGACGTGCTGCATGCATCGGCGGACTATTTTTATTTATTTTTTTCACTGCTGTATGCAAATTGCCAAAGTGGTTCCATTTTAATTACACGCTAACGTGCAGTATGAAGAATATTTATAACATTTGTCTCCAGAACACAGTCCCTTGACAGACTTAGTGGACTGATGCACTCACTGCCTCTCTCTCTCTCTCTCTCTCTCTCTCTCACTCACACTCACACACACACACACACACACACACACACAGCTACAGTCTGTCTGTTATATGCTTTTAAACTAGAGCCAAAAATCAGTGGGTCACAAACATGACTTTTGATCTGTTGTGTGAGACACACACACACACACACACACACACACAAACACAAACACACACGCAAACACACACGCACACACACACACACACACACGCAAACACACAAACACAAACACACACGCAAACACACACGCACACACGCACACACACGCACACACACACACACAGAGTACAAACTCAGCAAAGAGGGTTAGAAGGGCGTGAGACAAGACACACAGGACACATGGTCTACTCCCAGATCATTCACAAGTCGCCTCTTTTATCCTCCATCATTTATTCACTCTCCTTCACTCATCCTTCAGTCCCTCTGCTCGGTCGGATGTCTCTTTCTCTTTGCATCTATCTCTCTATTTCTCTGTCTCGTTATTTCTCTTCCTCTCTCTCTCTCTCTCTCTCTCTCTCTCTCTCTCTCTATTTCTATTTCTCTCCATTTATTCTCTGTCTTTCGTCGTTGTCCATCTCTGTCTGTCTTTCTGTCATCTTCCTGTCTTTCTCTCTCTGTCTCACCTACTATTTCTTCGTCTCTGTCTTTCTCGACCTATCTATTTATTCTCCCCTTTTCTCTTTTTCTCTCTCTTTTTCTTACTCAATCCTTCTCCATTTGCTTTCTCCATTCTCTCTCTCTCTCTCTCTCTCTCTCTCTCTCTCTCTCTCTCTCTCTCTCCCCTACTCTCTCCGTGTTTCTCAGATGCAGGATCTGCCAGTCGCAGCAAAGACACGCAGCGTGCGACCTTGACTGCGCCGACTTTTGGGAGGGCAGAATGAGCGGATCGTTAGCCTGTGACGAGTATTGCATTAAAAATGGAGAGGCCGTATAAAAAATGAACCTCTTCAATAAAACCAGGTGGCTGGAAAGTCTCGACTGCCTGCAACACGCTGACCTTCAAGAAGTACTTTGCAAAGGGAATGTTTCCTTTCCTGTACTTAAAAAAGAAAAAAAGATCAGAAGAAAAAGTACAGAAGAAAAAGTTTGAACACTAAATGGCTTTTCCAGACATTACTCTCGCACTTTGTACGTTAAGTAGACACAGGTTTGCTCACATTGGCTAATAAGGAGGTAACTAGCTAGCTACCGTGCACATGTGCTCTGAATTCTGTTTACGGATGTCAGCTATCAAAGCTAGGAGCGTGTGCAATAACTAGCTAGCTAGCATGTACATGTGCTGTAATCGCTGTTTACATACTGTACACCCAAGCTATCAAAGCTATGAAAGTGTGATGTAACTAGCTAGCTAGCATGTACATGTGCCTTATTTTTAGTTTACGTATATCCCAGCAAACAGAAGTAGGAATGTGTGAGGTAACTAGCTAGCATGTACGCGTGTTCTAATTCCTGTTTATATACACACCAGCTATTAAAGCTTTGAACGTATGAGGCAACTAGCTAGCTAGCATGTACGCGTGCTCTAATTTCTGTCTACATACATTCCAGCTATCAAAGCTAAGAATGCGTGAGCTAATTAGCTAGCTAGCATGCATATTCACACTGCGTTTCACAATGTCGTCTCTATCGTTGCCATGTAAGAAAATCCCTACATTACGGTTACTGCTAATTCACATGTATAAACAGTACATCTGCTAATCCGAACAATAAATTGAAACTACAGCCTGCTGCGAACGCACGAAAGCCGAACGCTCATTTAGAGGTAAGCAGGTTTACTTGTTCTTATGTAGACTCTAAATAAAACCACTTGCAATCTGTTCGAGTGCGTACAGCGGGGAAATAAAAGCAGATGCTTCTCTATTTGTCAGGAGTGACGATAATTAATTTGTGAGGATAAGAATAAATTGGGAAACACACAACACACGTAGGGTTTGAATAAAATCAATTTGCCTGCTTATTAGCTCTGAAAAACAGCATAATATAAAACAAGATTTTTGTATAGATTGAATAACGCTTTGTGTATAGCTTGAAAATGTAAAAATCTTAAAAATTGTGTCCGTTTGGGATGTAGCCGAATAGGAATACATTTTTCAGAATGAACAAATTTTGTGTTTAAAAAAAAAATAAGATTCTAATACAGCCAAATAGAAACAATGCATGACTGAGCTCTAAAATTATTATCATATTTCTATACAAACTGCCCGGAAATATTTTGTTTACAGACCTGCCACTTCATATCTGTCATGAGGACTGCGACTTGTGTCTGTAGGACGGCGTAACTTTGCTTTTGTATTGTTATCGGATAAAAATCTGACCAGGAAAAAAATCACTCAGGCATGAAATGATATTTAAAGGGTAGTGGTAGCTCATTGGACTATTGATCGGAAGGTCGTGAGTTCAAATTCCAGTACTGTAGCACTATGCTGCCACTGCTGGGCCCTTGAGCAAGGCCCTTGACCCTTAACTGCTCAGTTGCGTAAATGTGATATACTGTATGTAAGTCGTTCTGGATAAAGGCGTCTGCCAATGGCGTAAATGTAAAGGGGCCGTTGATTCCGGAGAAAGTTGATTCTGTTGATATTTGAACTCAACAACCTAACAAATACACACCTCCCATCAACAGAAACTCAACAGTGCTCTTTCAGAAGCTCTACTCTGGACCACCAACGACACTTACACACAAAAGTATGGTTCGGTGACTTCCCATGTCTGAGATGAAGCAAGAGTTAACCTTCACCCTACTTGGTTGGTAGCTGTCGTGCGAAACTAGGAAGAAAATGGAGGGAAGTTCTGAAATACAAAATCAATCAATCAATAAGCAAAAAAAAAAAAAAAAAAATGCTTTAATAAATGGTTCTTTGAAAGCTGATGTGGAAAGATTTCACACACACACACACAC
>JAOVYU010000042.1:33403090-33417723 GCA_025674565.1 Synodontis membranacea
ATATAATGCAACCATTAGTTCAGGTGAAATCCTGATGTAAAAAGGGGAGGAGCTAGATTGGTCCTTTTCAAGTACGTGAAATAAATAAATATATATATATATATATTCTCCACCAAAAGAAAATCTTCAGGATGGGTTTGCTTTTTCTGGTTTCTTGGTAACAAGCTACATTTTTAATCATCCTTGAGAGAGAGAAAAAAAAAGAGAGGCTGGTGAGGGAATAACTGTTTACACAGGCTATAATCTAAGCACTAAGTTGTTTTGTGGACATTCTAAAACATTAACTGTCACTATAAATGAAAACAAATCTGTCATTGTTTAATTAAGAACGACAGCAAATTGTTATTAGTGGAAATTTCCATCATATAGGAGGAATGAAACACTTCGGGCTGTGCTGTTATAGATAAGTAATCAACATCTGGATGGTGACAGTATGTGAGAAACTTTTTCAACGTGTCTACTTTCTGGGCATTAGGACGTGTGCTATTTCTTTGCATCCTTTCGTGACTTGCTAGTGTTTGTTTTAGCGATGAGTCCGTGTTTTGTCATCTCGGCAGCTGACGAGAGCTGGAACCGAGAGGGGAAAATGAGTGGTGGTGTTAACCCTGTCTGCTTGTTGTCAGCCTTAAGAAGCAGATCATGTCCCTGTAGCAGATGGAGGGTAATTAGGCATAAAGCACTTGATATGTATGGCAGTATGAAAGCAGGGTCAGGGTACAGGGCAGGCAGGACCTGAGCTTCGCCGCTCAACTCTGTACAAACTCTGGCATGGAGCTGTTGGATGAAGAGTACATGATAGACCCGAACGTACCGCCGTTTTCTCTTCCACAGTAAGTTTATGAGCCAAATCAAATCAAATCAAGGCCAAGTAGAAGTTTCCTGAGATAATGATTACTTGCTTGATTAATTACTACAGTAGTTCCAACTAGCTTCCTTGGAATCAGATGAACATCCATTGTTTCCAAGATTCCAAGTAGAGCCTACTGATTCCAAGATTCCAAGTAGAGCCTACTAGAAAAACACAACAATTACACGCCCAAAGAACCTCTGAAGAACCTTTTTGTTTGTTCCTGTGGAGAAATATTCCTGCGTGTCCTTCTAGGAGTTTCTATTTCAGGAGAAGTTCCAACCTAATTAAAGAAGTTAAGTCATTAATGGAAGAACCACTGAGGAACCATTTTAATGAATCCATGGCAAAGGTCACCAACCCTGTTCCTGGAGATATACCACCCTGAAGACTTTGGGTCCAATCATAATCGTGTCTACCTGACCATCTAATCATTGCCTTGTTGGCAAGTTCTTGATCAGCTAAAAGAGATGTTCTAGATTTTGGATGGAGATGAGACCTGCACGAAAGTACATCTCAATCCTTTCGGTTTGTCTCATCAGTGTTTCACTTCTAAAGTGTGCCTACGACTTCTTTCAATACTACCCCATCCATTTTTCTTGTGAGATCCTTCAGTTCTTTTTAGACTTTCCTTTTTTTTTAGTGCTCTGGAGATTTCTCGAGTACCTCTAGTGGAACGCTTTGGTTTGTCCTTCCGGGGGTTTGTATATAATCATTAAATAAAATCATTAACTAATGAACCCTTGAGGAAGTATTTCTTTAAGAGTTCCTCTAGAGGACCGTTTGGTTGTTCCTTTCAGAAAATGTTCAAATTACAACATCTATTGAAAATTTCTACTATCGCTTTGAGGTACCCATTTTTCTCAAATTTCATTCTAATGGTTTCTCTGGGGTACCTCTTTTCATGGCTAGAACCATTTACCATTTAAAAAAAAAAACTTTTTTAGGAGCCACTAGTATTCAGGAAAGGAAATGACCCATACAGTAAGTAAGAACGTTTTTCTTTCCTAGTAGGTCCTCTGGTGATACCCTTCAGTGTGCTCCTCTTCAGGTTTCTCTTTTTTCCAAATAGAGTATCTTTAGAAACCAAAAACCTGGAAAAATATATATATATGCATTTTAATATAAATAAACATGAGATCATTTTTCTAAGACTTCTTCTGGATGAATAACTTGTTTTGACTTTTATATGAGCTTCTTTTTCTAGTTAAATCCTTTTCCAGAAGCTAGAGCCATTATGCATTGATTGGAACCCCCAAGGACGCCTGTTTTCTAGGAGCTCCTATGAGGTGAACCCTTTGGTTTGTGCGAGTATTTATTCTAGGGAAAAAAAAAAAAAAAGGTTCCAAGCAGAAACTCTTGAGAAAATTAGACTGATTTCTAATGACTGCCATTTACAGTGTGAAAATAGACAATGTGAATAATTTTCAGACCCGGCAGAATGAATGGTCTCTAGTCAAACAAAATGGCATTTGGCGAGCATGTCCTGCTGTTCTCCATTTTCCATCTGTGTGTGTTTGCCTGTACGTGTGTGTGTGTGTGTGTGTGTGGACCCACACTGTGCCTTTCCCCACCAGAGTGTGGAAATTGCGGCGTTGATGGCGTGCCATGCTAACCAGCCGCTCAGTCTTGCTGTATAATGCCGCCCAAAAGAATCAATCTCTCCATGTCGTGGAACAAAGCCCTAAAATTGGACGTCTCTTGTTTCTGGATGTTTGCTTAGATGAATTTTGACAAGCCGGCTCTGTGGTGGGTAAGATCTGCGGCGAGGGATGTGGTGTGCAGTGTGTGAGTGTGAGCAGCTTTTATAGTGCTTAAAACAAACAGCTGTACATTTGGCCTGACTTCTAAGGCGTCCTCTGTCTCGCTCGCTCTCTAAAAGCTTGTGGAGTGGAGCGAGAGTTGAGAGGTGACCTCTGCTTTAGGAGTGGACAGCGTTGGGGTTATTGGTCCTGCCTGATAGCTTCTTCTTGTTTTCGCACAGACATGAGCATGACCGGAGAGCTGAAATCAAGCCGCTCGAAGACAGGAGGCATCAAGAGGCCAAGCAGCGCTGTGTACGGGTGAGTGTAAAGCACCTCAGGCTCTTTCCTTTTGACCACACAAAGACGCTTCGGCACTAAAAGAGCTCGGTGTTGACATAAGAACTTTTTAAAACTTTTGACTCCACCAACACATTCTTATGACTCAATCTGCAGCTTTGCTTCTGTATAAACAGTTACAGTCTGCCTTATTCTCCACCCTGCAATGTTTTGGGCTTGATAAACTTTACATATCTTCCCCTCAGATGACAGTACAATAAGGTTACGAACGTATAGTAAGAACCTTTGAGGAACGTCTTGGTTTCTATATCAGAAATTTTACAAGTTATTTATCATCAACAGAACCTTTAAACAAACCTTTTTCTCTCTTGGGAACCATTTAGGGTTTCTCAGAACCTGTAAACCATCTAAAAGACTTTTAACAAACCTCTTTTCTAAGATTCCCTTTTATGGACCCAAAAACTGATGGTTTCCGTGTCCGAGAACGTTCTATATAGAACCACTTTGGCTTAATTTAAGAACTTTTTCAAAGTACAACTTTTTTACACACTGTTAAAAGAAATGAACTGTTCAGGTTAGTCCATCAGTGGTTCTTAGAACTGTTAACAGAAGGGTTCCTCTGTGAAACAACATCGTCTTCATCCAGAGGATGTTTTTTCATCCAGAGTAACACTTAGGTTAATCCATTCAATTCTTTCTTTCTTTCTTTCTTTTTTTTTTTTTTTAAGAAAAGGTTCCAATTAGAAACTCTTACCTCTGTAAACCATCTGACACAAATCTGCCTTAATGTGACACAGCTCAGATTCTTTTCAGACATGAGATAGATCCATATGTGGCCGCAGATCGGATCCAATATGTGACCATGTGATGTGAATGAGAAGGTCAGATTCATGCATTTTATTTTCCTTCATCCAGTGTCATCAGGGCAACAATTCGGTGAATACGTTCAGCGGAGGGATGGAGAAATTTACTTTGATTAGCCTTTTTTTCTTTTGAAGATTAAACGAAAGAAACTTGTGCTCATGACTGATTTTAATCAACCACATTTGAACACAGAATTAACCTCCGAACATGAAGTATGACCAGTATGACGACTTACCCATGCTACAACTTACCCCGCTCTCCCTCGCGCTAGTATTTGACTGCTTGTAGTGTTATTGGTGCGCCTGCGTTTTCATTTCTGCTGCTGGAATTTATTCCATTTATTTTTTCCAAGGGCCCATATTCATCTGTCGATGGCTGTTCCAGAGATCGGAATTTTGATAAGAAAACTACAGACTTTTGGTTTGTGTCCAAATATAAACTCATGCCACATCTCCTAGGGACACTGACTGATATGATGATGTCTCCAAACCCCGCAGGACTTTTATCTTGGCAATGAAAACTCCACTTATCTGTTTCTTTCTGGAAACTTTTCCTTTTTCGCTCTTCTTCTTTTCCTACCCAGGGCTTTGGGCAGCGCATTGTGTTTTTAATCTGACCTTCACTGTTTTTCTACGGACTGTAGAAAGGATGTGGAAAATTCTGCCTGAAAGCTGGACCAGATTTCGATTTATTTTTTTTCTTACTTGACAATCAATGGACCACAATCGATGCACCATCCAGAGTTGCACGATCAAATGTTATTTACGTTTTGTTCTGGTGTTCAGTTTGGATTTCTTGAAGCTGGCAAAATGGTTTTAAACCCATCACCACCGTCCCTTTTTGGCGGTCAATAAGGACTTTGCTAGCCAGGAAAGAAAAATGAAAAAGAACCTAAAAAAAGGAGAGGAAAGACAAAGGACCATTAAAAAAAAAAAAAAAAAAAAAAAAAGCAAAACTGGAGCAACTAAGTAGGAGAAACGAAATGAAATCGAAGAAAATAAAATACAGAATTTGTGATTTGTTTTTACAAAGAGCATTACCGGTTAGACAAAAAAGGTTCACTATGTACGATTTAAGTGTTTCTATTAGCAGAAACAGAGTCTATATTCCAGAATATACTTATCGAATTCATCGGTAATGTTTCATTAGTGTAGAATTACTAATGAAACATTACAATCTTGCTAGAGTATTACCGAAGTGTCTAGTCCCATCTGAATCCATCGTTTCAGTATCTTTATTTTTTGTAACAAAAACAAGTAAGTCTAAAATGACGAACGATAAAACATACGCTGTGTGTGTGTGTGTGTGTGTGTGTGTGGGCTGGTAGGTAACTTATCACATTTATGACAAAGCTAAAATCTTTTTTGTATTAAGGTATACGCATGGATGATTTTAGCGTGTAGAATTACCTGTAACTATGAATCGTTGTGTTTTTATAAGCTCAGAATGAGCCTTTTATATCTACAGAGGGAGCGGGTCCAGTTCTACAGAGCTGCCATGTTGCGCCGCTACAGTAGCGCAGAACGGACAAACCTCGCAAATGTTTCGCATTTTTAGAAGCAGAAGCATGATGTCAAAGGAGAAGAAAGAAAAGGAATCAGTGTTTGTTGGTGCTGGCTAACATGTTTGAGAAGGCAAATTTTGAAAAATGGAGGAACGTGATTATTATATTATACTTGGAAGTACGCTACATGCCCCTGACCATGTGATCTAATACACGCTTGGAAAGGGAGGGAAAAGGTTCGGGGCATTCAGGTGGTTGAATCCTGCACTGTGGACCTGTAATGTTCCTACAACTTAAAATTACGTGAGTGCATGTGTGTGTGTGTGTGTGTGTGTGTGTTGGGGTGTTGGGGTGTATGGTGTCCTGTAATGGACTGCTGTCCAATTGAGAGCGTGATCCAGCCTTACGCTAAGTGTTCCTTTGATAGACTCTGATTCACCAGGACCTTAACCAGGATAAAGTGCTTACTGAAGATGAATTAATGAACATTAATTAATGTTTCAGGACAGAGCTGAGTGTTCCGGTGTGATCTGGCCTCTTACTGCTCTGGGTGTGTGTGTTGTAGGGTTGTATCAGTGGTTCGTCATGGTGTATGATCAGACAGTTTCTCTCATCTGATATCATTAATTTTATTTTTCAAAACACCGTCTAAATACATTTCTATCCTTTTTTTTTTGTTTGCTCTTGGCTCAATGTGCTGCCTTTCCTTGCAGCCACTCTCTCTCTCTTTCTCTCTCTCGCTCTCTTTTTCAGCTTATAACATAATTTGATATAAAAGTCATTCACGAAAATATCTTTCTAATGCCCTTTTCAGGTTGGATTAGTTTTACATGTGGGTTTCGCGTAATGTTGTTGTTGCTAGAGTATTACCGAAGTGTCTAGTCCCATCTGAATCCATCGTTTCAGTATCTTTATTTTTTGTAACAAAAGCAAGTAAGTCTAAAATGACGAACGATAAAACATACGCTGTGTGTGTGTGTGTGTGTGTGTGTGTGTGTGTGTGTGTGTGGGCTGGTAGGTAACTTATCACATTTATGACAAAGCTAAAATCTTTTTTGTATTAAGGTATACGCATGGACGATTTTAGCGTGACGTGCATGCATACATCGTTTAAGCATCCCGTCTCTCTGATTTATAGAGATTTCTTATGGTGCGAATTGTATATAATTATTACAGACGCTCTCCAGCAGCATTATGTACTTTAAATATCCTCTTACACTGGATAAAGCAGTGTGTGTGTGTGTGTGTGTGTGTGTGTGTTGAATGAGGGCCAGTGGTGCTAATACTTTAGAAATATCTCCGATGGTTTGGCCTGTCTTGTAGAGACTGGGATTTAGAGGAACAGAGGAATAAATGAGAGGGCAGAAGAAGATTGGATTTAGGTCCTCCAGGACTCGGAGTTTATATGACAGGACCACACTGTTTATATGATAAATGACACATGGGCTTTTCCTCTGTCCTGTCTTTATCTATTGCACTCTGTAACATCCGTCTCCGCTCTCTGCTCTTATTTAGCGCTGCATCTCCACCGCACACGGGCTCATCTCTATTTTTGCTCAAATTGATCGTACGCGGTTACACAACTGACTTCACACTATTATAATCAGTCATGTATCGACAAAAGGCTGGTTAAAAAAAAATAAATTAAAAAATGCACCTACAGCAACTCTGTGTTAGGAAGCCTGTGTATTCCTCCGTGAAGATACACAATCCACAACTCCACTCTGTACATATCAGCAAATCAAGTTTTATCGGTTACAGGATTTTTTACAATTTTTTTTTATTTACACTGTTCAGTTGCACCTAAAATTATTTAACCCCCAAATGTACACATTTTCAGCTGTTTGCAATAAATAAATCAAAATTCGAACAATCTAAATAGCTCAACACGACTAATATTACAAGTGGTTTCACCACATTCAACACAAAATGTCACTTTTAACAAAATGTCACTGCTGCAGTTTCAAAATTATTCAACACCTTCATGCCAAATATCAATAGTACTTAGTAGAGTACCCTTTTGCTGTCGAGTACCCTTTTGCAAACATGATGTGCAGCCAGACACCAGCTTCTGGCAGTGTTAGTGAGGAATCTCAGCCCATTCCTCATGGGCAATGGCCTCCAGATCACGAATATTCTTGGGTTTGCATGCTGTAACCGCCTTCTTCAAATCCCACCTGTGGGGTTCAAGTCAGGCGACTGTGATGGCCTCTCTAGAATCTTTTTCTGAAAAGAGTCCTTGGTTGATTTTGAGGTGTGCTTGGGATCATTGTCCTGATAGAAGATCCAGTGACACACAAGCTTCAGCTTCCTCACAGAGGGCGTGACATTTTCTAGTATTAATTATTGATACTTGATTGTATCCATCTTGCTCTCCAAATGCTGCGGGTTTCCAGTGCCAGAAGAAGCAAAGCAGGTCCCAGAGCTTCCCCAAGCCACCGCAAATCTTCACTCAGGGAGGGTGGTCGTTTTCCGCATATGCTTCATTTTTCCTTCTCCAGAAATTCCAGGTCGGAAAAGTTCCACTATTGCCTCGGCGTTCCACCGAACAGAATCCCAAAACTTCTGTGGTTTATTTATATGGTTTTGAGTTTACAGCATTGGAGCCGACCTTCCTTGTGCCTTTAGGTAAGTGGTGGTGCATGTCTCTGAGCCATGGAGACCTTCAGCGTTTAGTATGCGCCTTACTGTGGAAAAACTCCCGTGCCTCCAAGCCTTGCTGCAGGTCTTTTACCATCCGCTTCCTCAGAAATCATGTAGCAGCTGTTGATAGCGTCCTCTTTCTGCCACATCCAGGTAGTGTAACTAATGTGACTTTAACCTTGAATTTGCAAACCTGCAAATCCACCAAGGCTTGATTTCAGAAAAAAGTCCTGGAAGATCCTAGAGAGGCCATCACAGTCGCCTGACTTGAACCCCACAGGTGGGATTTGAAGAAGGCGGTTGCAGCACGCAAACTCGAAGATATTAGTGGAATATGAGGAATGGGTTAAGATTCTTCAGGAACGCTGCCAGATGCTGGTGCATGGTTGTGCATCCCGTTTGCAGCAGGTCATAACAGCAAAAGGGTGCCTTTCTAAGTACTAAAGATGCTTGGCACGAAGGGGTTGAATAATTTCGAAACTGCCGTAGTCATTAAAAGTGGCCTGTTGCGTTGAATGTGGAGAAACCACTTGTAATATTAGTTGTGTTGTGCTATTTACGTCGTTCTTGTTTGATTTGTTTATTGAAAATAGCTGAACATTTCCAAATGTTTCCAAAACACCTAATTTGTAAATGGGGTTGAATATATTTTAGATTGTTAGATATAAAGGATGTAAAAATATAAACTACAGTATGACTCATATATTATTAGCTCATCCTTCCCACAGTCCTCGCCATTTTCGATGCGTTTCAATTCTTTCAGCCGATCCATTTTGTAATGGACCCAAACCTGCCTCAGGAAAGAAAAAAGATAAGAAATAATCCCCGTATGACACATGAATGAAGAAAAAACACTGACAATCAGTCACTAACGACGAACGTTCAGGGGTTTTACTGCGCGGAGAGCTACTGTATCAGGGTGCGGTAACGTGCTTTCGAAACAAAATCAACACATTGAATTCAGGGAAGGATGAGTCGGTCCCTTTACTGACTTAAGTAAGGATGACAGTTGGGCAAAAAATTAGTCAGACGAGATTCATATGCTGTTAATATCAGGTTAATGTTGTTAGCACCGCATATTACGGCGAAGTTAAAGATTGCTTTGTTACTGTACTTATATCTGGTTTTTATGTATCTGTAATTTCCTCGAGTTGTTCGTTCATAATCATAATCATAATCATATATTCATAAAGCCATGAGGGAACTTTTCACAATCAGACAACTTGAACAAATCGATCTAAATCAATCTGCTGCTACGTACAGTTTGTGTTTATTGCGGCGCTTTGTCGTGTAACAGCTAACAATTACCATTCAGCTAGTTTGCATGGTTATGCTAAATATCATTTCAGAGATAAAGAGTAAAGCCGTCGCGCTAGCCTCAGCTAAAATGATCTCGTTCCTTGTCTTTGCTGCAATAATTTAGCAGGAGCTAAAATTAGCATGTGAACGAAACTGTGGCCGACGACATTTGTTCGTCAATGTTTCTTGCACTTTTACTGTATACCTTACGTGAATGTTTGAGCTCGTACACTATTTCTACTTTATCTTGAGTGACAAATTTGAAATCTGAAGCTGTACTTTAACTTCCACCACAGGATTTATTTACATAAAGAGTTGCAATTGTACTGGAGTAAAGAAATTTGCTACTTTTTGTTTGGTGCATTTTTCTTTTCTTTTTTTTTTTAACAGCAAACAGATGTAGAGCCCAGAGAAAGCGTGTCCACATATCAAGAGTCAGTGCCCTGAGTGTGCAATGTGTGTTAAAGAGACATGGAGGTCTGCCAGATGTTCTGTCACAAAAGAGACCCAGGTGTTTTGATACAGCTGTCCTCTCAGGCTTTAATGCACAATAAACACACACATGCATATGCCCTTATTAATTTGGAAAAGATGTGATTATTCAGCGATTATGAGCAATATGCAGCGGAGTGTATCGGCGCTGTGGAGTGTAGCTTTATTATTGCACGCATGGTTTTCCTCATTTCCTGAATCCTGGATTGATATTGACATCATGGTGTTGGACCGGAATGAAAAACTCTCGTAGGACACTCTTGCGTCTCTTGACTCAGGACTTCTTTTTTGAACCGCCGTATGTTTATATTACTTGAAACAAATTGAAAACTAAAATCCTGAACCTTCGGGTTCAACGGGGTCAGCTCTGCTGCTTTGGATGCGACGTTTCACCTGAGACGTGAGACGCTAGTTCGTCAAAGTTGGCTTGGTGTGTCTCGGTGCTTAGGGAAATAGATTACACTGTAAACACAGACAGGACCTAAAAATCTACGCAGGCTTATGGAGATAAATCACCAAACTCCTCTGAGTCAAACCTAAAAGCTGTGACGCAGCTGTTGTCTACAGTGTTAAAACTAAACTATCCATCATCTCTTGATGCACACCTGAACATGCAGCTCCTCTACTGTAGATATTTAGCTTATGGTGCAGTGCTAATATTGTTAGCCAGAAAATAGTAGCAGACAAAATGGAAAAAAAAAAAAAAAAGTCCAGGAAAACCCGAGCATATAGACGAGACAGTTCATTTTTCTGCAGGTGTGCACCTGTAACGTGTAGTCAAAGGCAGGACGCGATGTGTATACTCATCTACTTCTTTATTTAAGGCAAATTCATGAATCATAATCGATGTTTCTTGGGTTAATGCACCAGTAGTTAAAGGACAATTAGAATAAACAGAGGAAAAGAGATAAGGCTTGGCTGTATTCATATAACCTCGGAAATGGGAAGTCAAAGCTTGGAATTATGTCATTTTTTCCCCCTCTTTCGAACACTTGAGCTACAAAGCGAGCAAAAACATGGACGCCTACTTCCATCCCTGTCTGTACAAAATATCGTTTGTTATCATTAAATGAGCTATAACGATATTTTGTACAGACAGGGATGGAAGAGATGGAACCAGGAAGCAAAACCAACACATCATAGTAACATACTGTATAGCAGAGGTCCCCAATACCTGGGCTGTGGATCATTTGGTACCGGGCTGCAAAGAAAAATTTTCTGGTTAAAATTATGGTTATTTTTCTTTCATTAGTCTTCCAGATCTTATTTTGAAAAGCGTCTGTTTCCGCCCTCGCCTCACTACCGCACTTGACTCTGGCACCCTGTTTCACGCATCAGCGACACAAACTAACCTTTGGAAAAAAATGAGCCAAAAACTAAATTCCCTGGAGAGCTTTTTCGGGACGGAACGAGCAAACGATGAGACAGCAGAAGGGTCACAGACTGCCAGCAAAAAGAAAGCTGCATTTAAATGAAAATACCCAGATTTCTACCTAAGTTACGGGTTCATCACAACAGGTGATACACAAGCTCCACACCGGCTATGTGAACCCCCGCGCCTCTACCCGGTCCGCGGAAAAATTTTCATGCATGAAACCGGTCCGTGGTACAAGAAAGGTTTAGGGAATGAGGGAATTTGTGACAGCATCAAGCAACAGTGAGGCAAAAGTCCACTCTGACGCTACTTACAGTAATAATCACCATCAATTCTTTTACTGACCAAAAAGACCACCGTCCTGCCTTCTTTTTGTATTTTTTATTGGCTCACAAAACCCGCGGCTCATCAGGTCTACCAGAAACGTATGCACATCTTTCACCTTGAGCGAATCACCTTTTCAGTTTTGTTTGCGTTTTCCCTGGCGTCTGCTTCTTATTTATTTATTTTTTTTATCTCTTTTAGTTTTCAGGTATCTGTTTATAAATGCCACAGCTAAAAAGTAAATATTGGCATCTCTCTAGCGGTCCATTCTATATTTGTTAAGTCTTGATTATTATCTGATAATGGTGCCCGGTGTACGTGTGGTTGCGGCGGCTGTGCCCCGTTCGTCTAACATGCTGTCATCTGTTTCCATTACCGCCAACGGAGACAGCAGTCTGGTCAGGCAGCACAGGCTGCGCGGCTAAAATAATAGGCCCACTCCATCTGTTACAAGTGTCCAGCGCCTGAGGAGAGAGTGGAAGAGGAATAAAGATCAACAGCGGGTCAGTCTGTCAAGAGCCACCGTGGGCTTTGCGGTATTGAGGTCACATGACTGAGAAAGCTGTATTGTTAATGAGGCGGCGCAGTGGGAGAGGGTCTGTTACCATCCCATCCCACGCTTTAGTGCCGCACAAGAACAGTATTAATAGTTTGCTGGGTCAAGTAAGCAGAACCTCAGCTACTCCAGGGCTCAGGATCTGTTGGCTAGAACATATAGTAGATGTAGTGCACAGCCGGGGATTACTGAGCCGTTTTAACTCTCAGTTTCTTCATTACTGAACCACAGTCGCCTCGTTTACTCATGCCGTGTTTTTTTTTTTATTTTATAGCAATATGATTGGAACAATCATTTTAAATGATCCCTGTTTTACGATTGCTTGCAATATAAACAGTATTTACAGAAACAGACAGATTTCAATCGCCTCATGTTATGGAGATAGGACAGGGATTAAAAAAGGCAAAACAAGTCATACTTACTTACTAATTACTCACAGAGGCAGAAATTTCTATAAAAAGCATTTTAAACAACTTAGAAGCTATGTAAGGAATAGAACACTTCGGGGAGCGCTGTAGCAGAAAAGCAATCATTAATGGGGTGGTGTGGCGTGATGTGGACTGACATGAAACAGAGTTACTGTTACTAGAACAGAGTGGATTCATTTCCAATGCCAGGACATCAGAAAGTGATTTATTCCTCGTGCACCACATGAAAAAAAAAATAAATAAATACACAGACACCTGAATATATGCAGGGATGAAACAGGAAACAGGCAAAAGAAAAGGAACACTATATAGACTGTGTATAAGACGATAAACCGCTGGGAAACAGCGTGGCAGTGTGAAGAACTGGCCCGAGAGGTCCTCTGTGCGTTCAGAACCCCCTGCATTCAAACAGAGGACCGAATCCAACCGTCCAAAAATCCTTGACAGTGTGTATTACAATCAGATCATTCATCTATCCCTTCAGCACATGACCAGGGGTCTCAGATAATGGAGTCATTCCTGCCCGTGCAGCAAGAGGGAGAGAGTGAGCAAAGGAACGGCATGACGTTTGCCCCCCCCCATCCCCCGGCGTGAACAATCCATCTCAAATTGATCTCACAACTGGCTGCAGCGGGCCACTCGGAATCAATCTCAAATTGATCTCGGCGCCAGGGGTGGAGAAAACTAGCAGCGGACCTTATCAAAAAATATTGTGGTGTTGGTGAAATCTGACAGGCAAACTTATCACCAAGGAGCAAAGGAAATGGGCTCGGAGACCCCTCAGGCCCTGATTCAGGACAGGCCCCTCCTGCTGTGTAGCACACACACACACATCAATACACACACAATGTACCCTGGTTCACGGCTGCCAGCTGAGCCCTATAAAACACACACACACACACACACACACATACACACACACACGCATGCACACTTGTTCAGACATTCTCCCTCCACACTCCAATTCACAAACACGCTAAACCGCTCGTAAAGAAACACATACACTTCCTCTGTTGTGGCCTTAAATGCTGTGTTATTGAAGAGTGCTACGCTCGCTGTGGCTGCTACTATCAACAGCATCGATCTAGCAGCACCGCAGGAGTACAGCACAGAGCTACAGGCAGAAATGATTCCCCAGCATCAACGATAATTCACATTCATATACCAGTTTATATATACATATATATATTCATAGCATCTGTAGTGCACACTGAAAAAAAATTAAGTTATATGAACTTATTTCTTCTTTTTAACTCTCATTTCATGACAAGTTTGGGATTTTGAATTCAAGTTCAAAAATTAAAATTAAGTCTGTTGTCAGTATTCGTTTAACTCGTGTCTGTATGTTTTAAGTTCATTTCCACTGACTCGGTGTGAGGTTTAAGGATTATTTGTCAAGATAAAAGAAATCTAAGTAGAAACAATTTCAAAACATACATTTAATGTTCGTAATTTACATAAAACAGCAGTTGATATGAATATATTTTATTATCTTAAGATAAAATTGGAAGATGAAATAGTAAGGAATTAGGTTTTTTTGACAAGTTTAAAGTTAGTGCTTTCATAAATGTAATTTTTATTAACCCTGAGTAAGCTGAAAGAACAAACCATCAATAGTTAAACATCTTGTATAGCTTAACTTTTTGAATTGAAATAAAAGGCGATCTTCAAGTTAAGCTTATCGTGTTTTAAGGGAGCTTTCGTTTCTAAGTTTCAGGCTTCCAACCTAATCTGGAATGAATAAATGTACGTTATGACAATTCATGATGCGTTTTTATAAGCTGGGAGATTTCTGTTTTGGGTTACATGATGAAAACATTTGGGAAAAACTGTACTAGGTAATAAACTACTGTACAAATCGCAAAGTGTTCTGCTATGAACGCTTTCAATTGCTGATGGTTCTGACACTGGAGACTCCTTCTATCAAAGTTAAACAAAGCCCTACTTTCTAAGAACCTAAACACATACTATCTACGATTATATGATCTTCTTTATATAATAACAACACATTTCTCATGGATTATATGGAGCATACGCCACACAAGCCTCTCCGAATGACCGGTTACTCTAGAAATATGAATGAATTAAAGTGTCCGAAAAAATTGTGGCATAAAATCAAATAAACGTCTCAGGAGGTCACAGATAACTGGGTAAAATCTTGCCAAAGGGTTTGTCTAATCTTGTCCATGTTTTCAAAACTGAAAAAGAAAATGCTTGGTACTGAGGTTTATTTTAATACTATTAATGTTCTTTTTATAT
>JAOVYU010000042.1:33434756-33449497 GCA_025674565.1 Synodontis membranacea
GACTTGGAAAGCTGCACAAGAGCTCCCCACTTCAACTTGTAATCTCTTGCACGTGAAGGCAGCATTACGTCTTTGTCTGCGATCTTGTCTGTTACTGACTAGCTACCTCTGACATTGTGCCCTAACAAAGCCTAACTTTTTTTCTGTTAGCTTTTGTTGGGCTAATGTTACATAACGGGAGCGCCTCTGAACGCGCCCCTGGCTTTCAGCTACTTTAATATGTACAAAGGTAAAAGGTATGTAGATGTGTAGAAATATGTGAGTAAAAAAAAAAGAACACAACGTCTGGTGCTGTTTTAAGAAAATAATCAGCAACAGTGTGGTGTTGTGTGGTCTGTTGTGAAACGGAGACACAGTTACAATGCTGAAGTTAATTGTTTTCCTCTAACAGCGCGTCTGGAAGTGTTTTATTCCCTGTTATAGTCCAGCTATTTGCCAATGCTAACAGTTTTTTATTTGCTAAAGAACAACGGGGTTGTGGAATGTCTGTGAAACAAGTTATAGTAGCAAAAGAATTTTGGACAAATCACTTAAATTGAGAAGGTGGAATGGTGTTTATCCGGAATCCGAATGTCACATCGCATGCTGAGATTTCTTTCCTAGTTTAAATGAAGCATAAAGAAACATCCAAAGCCAAATGCGGCCATTCATACCAATGTTTGTAAATGAAATATTTCCTCCAGGTAGCGTGATATGAAAATGTATCCCTGGAACATCCCTAATCTCTCTGGAGATCTCCAGCTTGGTGGAAGTCCAGAGTCCCTCCAGCAGCGTCAACGTCCCGGTGGGCAGCTGTGTGCACTTCAGCTGCCATCTATAATGAAGAGATTAATCAGTGAGAAATGGTTTCGCCTGCCCTAATAATCCAGCCCGAGTCTATTAGTGTCCGTGTCTGGATAGAGCGGCTCCAGTCTGGATCAGTGCCCGAGCCTCAAACACATCCATCCAGTATTCTCACTCTCACACTCTCACACTGGCGCTTTGACATTCCATTCAATTTCCTTTATCTGATATCCTAACAAAACAAAATAAAACCCAAGAAGGGACATTTCAGTACACAATAATCCCTAGATTATAATCCCTACAATAATCCCTAAATTATTATTGTACTTGGGTAGATTAATCTTTACCCAAGTACAGTAGTAGGCCAAAGTATTTGTGTTATAGCTGAAAGATTTTGAGTGAGTTCGTGATCTCATCTCTGGCAGTCTAAGGAAAAGAACTTGGACTATCCTTAAATAATACTCACGTATATATATATACTCTAAGGCCAAAAGTTTATGGACACATGTCACACCCATATATGGGCGTAAACCAAACAAAAGTCAATTGAGTCAATTTCAATTGCAGAGTCTGAATGTACTGTTCATGTAAACCTTGTTTTATGTAGGTGTGAAATGTCAAGTGAAGCTTACAGTAAATAGGATCTAATTGCAGGTTAGAACTAAGGATCTGAACGGGGATCTGAAGAAACATGTAGCATATAACACACGCACCATCGGATTGGTCAGACCAAGTGGTTTGGATTTGATGCTTTACAGCATCATACCTGATTTGCACAGAATTAAAAAAATTCTTGGATAAAATGTCCCATTCGTTCTGTCCTTTTGTCTCAGACGTGTTTGGATTTAGCTGCGTCGGGCTAAAAGTGACACAATAACAGTGCTGACGTCTCGGCCGGTGCGAATGCGAATTTCAATTACAGTTTCTTCCTTTGAAAGTTGAATTGAATTCCAAGCATCCATGAAAATTCATCGCATTTATGGAACATTTATGTGTGAGAATTAATAACGCTCTGATTTGCGAAATCTAGTTCAAAGTCGCTTTTAGAGGAGGAGCTTGTAAAATGTGTGTTTTCATTTTGTGCATTGGTAATCACACGAACACTGCGGTAGCTTGAATAAAGGCGCATTATTGCTTTTATAACTGTTTCAAAAAAAGTACAAATTCTATTTAAAAAAAAAAAATAAAAAATACAAAAGACCAAGAGTTCATGTAATCATTGATTTTTCTACCGCGATGCGAGGTGGCCTTCAAACTGCAGTGATTCTGGCAGCCATTGAGTGAGTGTTAAATCCTCAGGGAGAGACATGGCATGATTGCAGCTTAGCCTAAGGCGGGCATTTAGCCGTTCAGAAACTCTCAGCACTTTTCACTGATAACATTGTAAAATCTGAGTTTAACCTCCCGCGTCGGCTCGGCTCGGCACGGCACGGCACGCAGGCTGGCACCGAGACAGGTGGATTGATGCTGAGAGAAAGTGTGACCATGTTAAGGGAGCAATAAGCGAAAATTTCCTGCACGCCAAGCAGGAAATGCTCAGGTATATTGGAGAGGAAAAAGTGTAGAGTGAGCAGCAGGGCAAAGTGAGCACAAACACTTCAGTGGTTCCTATAAACTCACAGGATTCTGTCCCTCTTGCTCTCTCTCTCTCTCTCTCTCTCTCACACACACACACACACACACACACACACACACACACACAGAATAGGGAGTGTACCAGAATCTGGCTGTGGCCTAGATCATGAATTTTCTTGACAAAGTTTATGTTCCAGATATCTTGGCTGAATTGCGAATGCAAGGTCAGTCCCCTCAGTGTGTGTTTGTGTGTGTGTGTGTGTGTGTGTCTTGGATTGGAGAACAGCTGAAGTGGCAGGAAATCAAGTTTCCGAGCTATTAGGCACACTGTAGCACACTGATTTATTACTGTGCGTACGACAGAGTGTGAACGTTATCTGAGGATAAATCAGTGTATCCCTGAAAACACCCCTAGAAAGACTGCTGTACACAAGAACAAGACATAAGCACTTTGAGTAGGAACACCTATGCATTCATGCAATTATCTAATCAGCCAATCAGGCAGCAGGAGCTATGCACAATCATAGAGATACTGTGCAAGCTTCAATTAATGTTCAAATCAGCTCCTGGGGAACGTTATTTCATTTCACTATGTACTGTACCGCATGTATACTGTTGAAATGACAATAAAGATGCCTTGAACCTAGAACTCACAACATGGTGAACCTTGTCAACCAAGAACAGGAATCTGAGGCGGAAGTGGGCACAACCTCAACCGTCCAGTTGAAGACTGGAAAAAACATCATCTGGACTTTTTCCGATATTTACCCACCCAGTTTCTGTGAATCTGTGCCCCCTGTTGCCTAAAATTCCTGTCCTTGGCTGAAAGGAGTGGAACCTGATGTGGAAGCTGCTGTTGCTGACCATCCTCTGAAATGATGTGAGTGATGTGAGATCTGAGATGCTTTTCTGATCATCATGGTTGTAAAGAGCGGTTACTCTAGGCATTTTGCGACACTGTGACGCTTCATGCCAGTCATGCTTCCACCTGCCTCCACCTGCATACTGGTCCATATTACATAGTTGGAGTTCAGGTAGGCTAAAGTGAACAGCTATCACGGAATTGAATAGAGTGATATTTTAATTGATGTAATCAGTCACCTCAGCTGAATACCTCAATAGGCTCCTGTCCGAAATGTTTCCTAAGAACCTAAATCGTGTTGCTTTTAGTGTTTGAGAACTGCACTCTTTCAGTCATCACTCAGACGACAGCTACAGCACCACCCTCATACCAAAGACGGAAAAAAAAAAAGATTTATTTATTTTACTGAATGGGATTCAAAGACCCGAGTCAGTGAAAAGGTCCAAACTTCCCATCACTACTTGTTGATCAGGCTGCTTTGAAAGGCCAGGAAGCCTGTGTTCAAATAACCACTCTTTACAACCGTGGTGAGCAGAAAAGCATCTCAGAATGCACAACGCTGGTTTTTTGAAACACTTTTTTATGAGTTTTAAGCACAGGGGGAAAAAATGAAAGTTTGAAAAATCCTTAATTTATACAAAAAATGACCCTAAACAACCAAGAAAACTAAACTTTCGTGAGTGGAGTTCTGGCGTGAAGGAAGTGAGGAGGAACCTGGGTTTAGAGGAGCTTACAGTTTTGATGGAGAGTCCGGCTCTGTGACAGAGGGATGTTAAAGTGTTTTCTCTCTTTTGATTTCTTCTATTTCAGGGGTTTCTGGTGTTTTTAGTTGTTTAGCTGGTGGACCAGACTTCATGAATTAGTGGACTAATCTGACTTGTTGGAAATGCGAGACTTTGCCAGTGTTTTTCTTCGCCGCCAGAGCGTGTGGTCGTGAAGAGGTGCCAAATTTTGGCCAACTTTTTGATCGTAACCCGATTTGTACGTGTTGGGAAACGTTCCTGACCAGAGGTTCCATTTATATATATATATATAAAATAATAATTTATTTATTATTACGTTGTTGCATGTTTGTCAACGTTGGTTGAAAATGAAAATAATTCAAAATAATTTTCTTTGTTTTCTTACTTTGTTTTCAACTGATATTGGCGATTTAAAAGCCTTTAATTGATGAGTCTTTTCAATCGTTACTTAAAATCTTGTTAACCAACCTATCGCTCCAAACAAGGAAGAGTTTTCCGTCATTAGAAGTTTGCTCAGCTCTTGTTTGGGCTGGATTTCTTTCTCTTTTTTTTTTTGTGACTGTGCAGTAGAAAAACATTGTTACTTTAATGGCTTTACTAACAGCTCCTCTGTACAGCCACACTGAGAAATAGACCATCACAGTGAAAATCAAAGAGTGTGAGATGGCGAGAAAGGATCAGGATTAAGGGGCGGGAGAAATGACAGACACGGGAAGGAAAGAAAGAAAGAAAGAGACAAAAGGCGGGAGAGAAAACAGAAGGCGAAAAGTTGAAAGATGAAGCTTTCAGACAGATGGAATGAATAAGTGTGTGTGTGTGTGTGTGTGTGTGTGTGTGTGTGTGTGTGTGTGAGAGAGAGAGAGAGAGTGTGTGTGTGTACATTTCAAAAGACGGAGCTGCACATTACAAGCTTGTGTTATAACACTTTTCTGACTGATGTTCTGTACATTAATTACTCTGTTATAACAACTGGCTCATATGTCAGAGCCACGTGCTAACAGTGACATGACCAGAGCAGCCCTTTTTACACCTTAATTGCCTCAAGCATCGCGTCAGAGACTAAAAGAGCCACAAGCCTTCACCTATCTCATCTCTCTCATCCCTCCATCCACCCCTCCACCCTTCTCTCCGACCCCCGTGATGGGACGTGTGTGTGACAGAAAGCGACAGCAGGGTTGCTAAAGGCTAATTAATTTCTTTTTATAATTTCCCTTCCAGCAGGGCAATCCATTAGATACGGCTGGTTATAAATCATTTTTGTCCCATTATGTAGGCATGTGGCTGTGTGTGTGTGTGTGTGTATCCTTGACAGACATATAAATGCACAAACATAAAACGTCCAAAAGCAGTAACAGGTTTTGAGGCATTTGTTTTCGTTACGTGTCTTCAGATTATCAACTCATCGACTGCACCTTCCGTAGTTTTTATTGACGCATCTGTTCAGCCCTCGAAAATTTCTTCCATCTCCCTGCAGTATCTTAGCAAGTGAAAAGACCTTTGGCATCGATTAATTAATTCATCAACTAACAGCTTTCGTTAACCCTTTAATGTCCTGGTCATATATTTCAATATTTCCACATATTTCATTCTATATTCAGAGTTTTACCATAAAATGAAATCTCATCCTTTTGGTATACAAAGAATATTAACATTAATAATAGATTTAACATTATTTTTTTATTATTGCCTTATATTAATAAAAATTGCTAAAGATTTTTAGTATTTTTATTTTTTTCTATTTTTATTTTTTATTGCTTTTTTTTTTGGCGTGGCCATTAAAGGGTTACGATTATTATGATTTATTTTTTTTTTTTAAATGTAAACGTCAGGCTTGAAAATGTAAACCTGATCATTTCAAGACAGATCATTTTGCAAATTTGAAGACTTTCTTTATAGGTAGAAGTATATAAGATTATTTCTTATAAGATCAGATCTTTATCTTTCTTCATGCAAAATGTGGAGAAGGGACTAAAATCAAATTTTGTTAGTGTATGTACTGAGAAAAAATATACTACTACTACTACTACTAATAATAATAATAATGCTACTACTACTACTACTACTACTATTACTAATTATAATAATAATAATAATAATAAGTTGAGATGCCACCCAGGATTGGTATCGGATCACAGCAACATCTAGATCAGGAATCCTACTAAACAAGGTCACCAGTTTTAACAGAAGCATCCAGTCAAGCATTACAGTGAAAAAGAATTGGAGGATAAAAAAACAAGTGTGAAATTTTCTGCCATGTGACGAGTCAAAATCACGCAAATGTAGAGGCGTAGACTGAAGAAAGAAACATTTCTCCTCAGTTTTACTCTGTTTATATCAGAGTGGCATTTAAACAAACTCTTACAGGTGCAATTTCTTTTAATAAGTCCATCCATCAATCCATCCATTCTCTTCCACTTAATCCTGTTCAGGGTCGCGGGGGGAGCTGGCGCCAATCTCCAGCTAACTTCGGGCGAGAGGCGGGGGCCTTTTAATAAGTGTAAAAAAAGAAAAAATGTAAGCAAACGTTGCGAGTTATTTTGTGCTCCTGCAAGGTTGCTAACTAAACGACTAAGAAGGTCGGCTTGGTTATTAAGTCTCGTCACGAAATCCAATCATAAGTGGCCGTTGGAGACAAACTCAAAACACATGAAAACACCGGGCGTGAAAGTCCCTCAGTCTCTGCTGTGCACTTAGGATTGATTTTCATATAATGTGCTACACAATACATGCACACATGCACACACACACACACACATAAGCCACAGCTATACTAGAAAGCTTACAACCATACGTCCTCTGTGTTTCTTTAAGCTTTTAGTGTTCACACACTGCAGTGCACTATGCGTGCGTGTGTGTGCGTGTGTGTGTGCATGCGTGTGTGTGTTTGTGTGTTTGTGTGTGAGTGTGCATGTGTATGCGTGCGCGTGTGTGTGTGTGCGTGTGTCTAAAGGTGAAGCTGAGTGCTCCTGGCACCTCTTTCTTGAGTGGAACTATTCCAATTTACAGGCTCTGAAGACCCTATCATTTCTAATAGCACTTACAGAGCAAGAAAACTACAGGTGTCCTCCCTCGGCTGAAATGGCCCTGTGATGGTTCGATAGCAGCACTTTCACACCGTCCTTAAAAGTCTTCCAAAAAAAAATCCCTGGTGTATTCCTTCAAGGCCTTCTTGCATTGTCATTTTACCTAAATGAATTTTTTTTTTTTACTAAACAACTAGACTACAAGACTTCCATAAGAGATGCGAAATGCACCCACATCATCTCTTAATACATCACCTACAAACTGGTCAACACAAAATGATTAAAAAAAAAAAAAAGCAAGTCTGAGTGGCAGATGACCAGTTTTTCTACAGATGTAGGCAGTGTTTCAATAACAAGCTCACCCGAAGAACTGAGAGACAAGCAGCGCTTCTCGAAAGATAAAGACCGCTCTCAGGATGACAGGCCTGATCATAAAATGAGACTAAATTGACCCGAATGATGTCACACCGATAAAAATGACCCAGGCGGTTAGAAAGGACGCAGGGATGTTGCGGTAGCTTTGCTGCTTTCTCATCTCACAAAACAGAATCTACGATTTCAACTGTCTTTGTCGATCACAGTTTTATTGGAAGTACAGATAAATCGCAGATCTTTTTCGCCGTAATTGTCGCCGCGCTATTGGCGAAATCTGTTGTTTATTTGCCGTGATTTACAACTTTTTATTTATTTATTTTTTTTGTCCCTGACAAACAATGATTCTTTGAGAGAGAGAGCTTTCAGTCTAACAAGATAATAATAAAAGTGTCAGCAGAAGTGCAAGCTGTGATTCAGAGCTGCCCGAAATTGACTGGTGGAAAATGTAGATGTGCGCCGTCTCCGACTGTAGATGTATTCAGAAAAAAAACAGAGGGTCGTCTCATTAATCACCCGGAGCTTAGGAGCAATCGTAAACCACGTTTGGCAAGGCCTGTATGGAGCACAAAAGCTGGCACTTATTGGTCATTATTTGTAGCCTTCTACCAGTATATAAATATATAAAGAGAGAAAGAGAGAGAGAGAGAGAGAGAGAGGGAATGCATATGTGTGTGTGAGAAAATTTAACATTAATTCAGGCTCAATTATTGTGCTTTAAAGCTACAAAACCACAGTAATATCTAGATCAAGAACTCTCTCAGCTTCATGAACCCGATAAACAGTCCCCCATGGCGCTCCCGTGGCGTCCGTCCTCCCATCAGGAGATCACAAGTTTCAATCCCGATGATCCAAGGCCAGGATCCAAGGAGCCAAATTCTCTGTGATCTCTAGACGAGAGTAGGGCTGTCTCTCTCTCCTGTCAATCACAGCTACATTAGCCAGTCTATGAGCTCATGCACGCTAATCTTTTACCCACTGGGGATGGTGAACATTTTTTACTGGACTTTGCACTTAATAACCCTGGCACTTATAGGAAACTGGAATTGACCTCCATATTAATATTAGTATTTACCGATGCTAACCGGACGTCTACAGAACGCTCTTTAAACACAGGAATTGGGCCGAAGAGAGTGAGGAGTCCTAAGAAGCAATTATTTAACAATTTAATTTAAAGATTGAATATTTGTCTTCCGAAAAAAAAAAAAAAAAAAAAAAAGCCAGTTCTTCATTCATCACGATCAGTGACTCATGAAACAACTGCCAATATGGTCTTTTCTTGACCTTGGATGAATTAGCTTTGAACAAAAGTGATTTCAAAGTGGACGTTTTCTGAACATGAATCATTATATTACCTTCAAAAGCGATAAAAAGAGAATCAGGTGAAGGACTCGTGTATGATATAAAAGCACACCTCAAGCTGTTTTATTCCTTAGGAGAAAAAATATATATATTCTTGCAATTGACAGCTTTGTCAGGCTGCAATTTTTTATTTTTTTTTTTCTTTAAAGAAGGTGCCCTGAGAGCTCTGCTCAAGGAAAAACTGGAGACCTTGAAGCCGTGAACTGCGCGCAGGTGGTTTCAATAAAGTGACCTGAAGCGCAAAGTCTGAATACAGAGAATGTTCTCCTCGTATCTCGGCATATCTTTTGATTTTAGGTTAAACTCTTTATGATCAGTAGTCGTCTGCGGTTCTGGCATTAAACACCTCTTCCTGAGTCACGTCTTTTGTTATGGTGATTGACGGGCCGTGTGTGTGAGCAGGTAAGCAGTGTTTTAGACCTGAAAAAAGATCCAGTGGTGGATTGAAACGTTGCCTCTGTGTTGTAACAAAGCACTGCTCTGATCAAGAATTTTCTTGTTGTTTTTTATTTTTTTCTCAGGCATGCACCTGTTTAATTGTATGTGCTCACAATTATTGTTGGGTTTTGCATGTGTGTGTGTGTGTGTGTGTGTGTGTGTGTGTGAGGGTAAGCAGCTGGTCGCAGTGCCTGACATGTTTACAGATACATCTGTTAACTGAAAGCAACAGGAATTAGAAGCTTGGAGAATTTCCAGTAGCAGAGTGGCGTGCGTGCGTGTGTGTGTGTGTGCGTGTGTGTCACTTAAAGCAAATCCTCACTGGGTATTTTCATTTACTTTGCTTCCTCAGATGAAATAAACACGACCCAGAACTGTCTTGTATGTGTGATATATGAGATATACACCGTCTCTTGATATATTTAAAAAAAGAAAATATATCATAAAAATGATAATGTGTGCAAACGATAAAGCGAAATGTGACCGTGCCTTGCTACACTGTCTTTCTATTTCTTTTTTTTATAGTACAACACACACACACACACAACATAACACACACACACACACACACACGTTTACCACTGACAGGTCATTACAGTCTCAGGTCTCATTATCATCTCTGCACTCACTCAGCATAAATCAGGTGCTAATTTTATCAGCACACAGCAGGAGACAATTAATGAGGATTTTCAACTATCAGGGAATTGTCAAAAACAAACATATCATTTCAGCTGGCTTCAGCCTGCCAACAGCGTACGTCCTCTGGAGATGGAAACATACATACAAATATATTTGTCGGAAAAGCGTGCAAAAAAGTTTGACAGCACCCGGTAATCCCGAGTAAGCCTTTCCTTTTTCTCCACACACAGCTAAATAAACCTGTGTACTGTAAGTACCTTTCTGATTCCTGCATACGAAGACCTTTTCGCATGAGAGAATTATATATAATTGTAAGTTTATTCTTGAGTAAGTGCTTGATCCTGGTCACGGTGGACAAGTGGGCACGGAGGAGCAGGAACGCACATTCACACCTACGGGTAAATTTTACAGCCTGTCCGCCTCCCAGTGCGGACGTGTCATTTGTAAATGATTCATTCATTTCGAGCTAATCTTTAGCAGAGATGATTCATCTCAGTGAATGATTCGCTCATTTTTCCCCCAGCAACACAGGCTCTGATTCATTCACGAATGAGTCTTCGAGTCTGAGCCTTCTGTTCACTTTTCACTTGCATATTACGATGCATATTACGTTACGATGCATATTCTCAGTGAAGGAATGACTGATTCCTTCACAAATCCTAACTGTGGATCTTTGTGTCTGAGTCTGTTATCCATGTTCACAGGTTTACAGCTGTAACGTGACCAATGCTGTTACTGGAGATCCTACTAATGTTATCTGGCCAGGCAGAATACTTCTGTAGCTAGTATGTATGTAATGTAGCTATGGAATGGATGTTAAATTTGCTTTTCCATTGGACCCAGTTCATACAATATGGGTCTTCTTTAGATGACCAGGTTATTTCAAGCGAATCACGATAATAGAATGGATAGAATGATTGCTTAGTGTCCCTGGAGTGACAAAAACTACCTGCAAATGCTTTCCATTCAATCAGTTGAAAAATCTTCCCCGCCCCGTGGAATATTCGGGATTTGTTCTCACAGTCTCCTAGGCACGTAACTGCGTATTGTGCATTGATAAATCGCGATTAAAATTTATGATGATTAGAATAAATGTAAATACTTTTATTATTTAGACAACAGAGGGCGCAATAACACATGCGCCGTAGCTGTTAGGGGGAGTAACACAGCTCTAACGCCGCTAAAACACACACAACAGATCTAAAATAGGAACGAGCTTTTGTACTCATTTACAAACAGATTCAGCAAGAAATCAGAGCTATCTTTTTACAGACTGCTAAAAGGTAAAGAAAGGGAAACGAAATGTAGGGGGTTTTACGTTTAAGCTTTTTTCATTTTTAAGAAAGAGAAATTTGTTAACTTTTTTTCCTTACTTATTAAAAAGGAGTTTTTAGTTAATAGGCTATTATATTGTACTACACAAATGTTTGTATATGCTTAATGCTAATGTGATCATTAAGAAAATGAAACAAAAGTATATATTTTTTAGTTAATAAAAAGAAAATGTAACTTCATAAAGAATAGGAAAACAAATTTTTTTTTTTTTTTTTTGTTGGTAATACATTTTTTTGTTGTTGTTCAGAAATATTGTAGAAGAAATTGAATCGTGAATCCAGTGTCGAGAATCGAACCACGAATCGACTGAATCATTGCCTACCATATTTCAATGCTTTTTGTCAACTTTTTGTGCTTTTTTGAATGACAGGTGACAATAATATTGGACTGGGCGTTTTGTCTCAGAGTTGAAAGATGTGTCCTAAAAAAAAAAAAAAAAAACCCATGTCAGTCCAGAAGAAAATGCGTGAATGAACTCACTTAGACACTTGTGTTAATCTTAAAGGCCCAATCCTGTGCTAAGCTTCTGACTCTTGACAAGACAGCAAGGTCGCACATGAGCACTGAGCGTCACTGTCAGGTGTAAGAATGGACAGAGTGGAGGACGTCATGTGTGTGTGTGTGTGTGTGTTTGTGTGACAGATTCTTTGTGCTTTTCACTCATCCTCTTCCTCTTTCTGTCTCGTTGCAGATCAGAATATGAACTGGACTATGACTGCTACCAGGAGGAACTGTATGACAGGTATAAACAGCCCCATGATGCATCTTTTCACTCCGAGTGGCATGTGTCAGAGAGGACAAGGGCTGGTCCGAATGATCCACATGTCTTTCTGTCTCTGCTTTTCAATCTGAGTGCTTACAGACCTCGGTTCTGCCTCTGTACACCTGAGAGTTATCTCTGTACAAGAAAGTACAGCTCGATAGCATAGAAAAGATTTAACCAGACTTCACAACAACATGTAGGAACAAAAGGGTATAAGTAGAACATAAAACAGGTGAACACAATCACATAACAGACCAGTGCCATGGAGTGGGGTGGAGACCGGGCCTAAACAGAAACCGAGACGTAAGCCCATGGCGCTCTCCGCCATTAATTTTTTTACATTTTTTTTTTGTCTGTGACAAACATTCACCCGCATTTTTCCTAAAAGGTAATTATTGCATGAGTAAATAATTGAGTAACTCATTATGTAGCTGGGACTACATAAGATGTAAACAGCCGCTGTAAAATGGTCGAATCGTCAATCACATTGCATATCTGTCAAAAAAAATATAAATAAATCCCAGGACTAAAGACAAGTTAATTTCAGTAGCATAGAGATAAATTTTTAATTATAAAGACACGTGTCAGAATAAGTAAATGACATAGAGGGCATTATCATGGCTGACATGCCCTTAAACTCCTCAACGAGCTTAATCCTAATGAAAAGAAAATGCAGTGTACAGTAGAATACACTCCTTCATATTAAAAGTCTGCAGTAATAACTTTTTTTTTTTTTTTTTTTTTTTTTCTTCTGCATCATCTATAACTTTAAAATAATCTGCATTGTCAAATTCCGCAGCATTAATTTTGGATTGCAGAGCAATTTAGTGTGTTTGTTTTGAACATGCCAATTTATTCCTATGTACTATATAAGTCAGAGTATATTAGAATTGAGTCGCTCATTGTCGTTGCTTGGTCATTTGACGTAGGCTTCAATCTTGCGACTTCCTGCAGCAGTTGCAAAAAAAAAAAAAAACAATAAAAATGGGAAACGGATTATCTTTTTACTGAATGAAAGAGGAATCCCATGTGTTTGCTTTGCTTGGAGACCATATCTGAGAATGAGAGGTACACAGGTGCCACCAGAGCTTAGGATTTTGAGAGGTAATAAAACTGATAAAGATAAGATCTCCGTCTGTAAGTTTGTGCGTGTTGGAAATGAAGTCAGGTTTTTTTTGATAATATGCAACGTGAAGCAGCACTGCTTGCTTATTTAAAACTACATTTTAGAGCTGAATAAGAAATATTGAAGGTTTTATAGTTAATAAAAGCTCCAAAAACATACTGAATTACTCTTACGCGTGTTACAGACAGTAATTGGGAAACTGTAATAAGGGGTGAACTCTATTAAAGTGCAGGTTTGTAATCTTGCCCCTGGTAGTAAGGAGAAAAATGTGTTGGCCCCTACCACCACTAAAGTTGCCCACCCCTGACCTAGAGCTTAAAGGACTGTGAAAGAAAGGAAAGTGATGCATGCTTTTTTATTTTATAAAAAAAATAAATAAATTTTTTGCCACAGGAAAGCCTACAGGGTAGATAAGGTTATGCTTTACAGTTTCTCAAGCTGACAAGTTCTCAATATGCAACGTGCATTTTTTATTTTTTGTCTTATTAAGATGAAGAACAGAGGCGAATGGATGTTTGTAGCTGCTGTAATGTAAGCGGTTAAAAAACGTGGCTGCAGAGATCCTTAAAATACATTTTCGTTTAAAGGAAAAATCGTAAAAGTTTGCAAAGAGAACATTTTGGGACGTGCTCTTGTCAGGAAAGTAGTCGACTTTTGGGGTTTTAATTAGATGACAGTACCTTGACTTTGATTGTTTTCCGATAACAGCACACCCCGTAAGTGTTTTATTCTTTACTTATTGGCATTCAGAGGCTTAAACAGAGTCGAAGTTTTATCAACTTTCTCTCTCTGGGCAGAGGCGTGAGAGCTGCTGACAATGCATGCACCGAGTGTGAGAGAGAACACACACAGACCTGAACTGTGTACGCTGACATTATTCCCTGTGTGATAAATGACTTCGGTTTGCACCGTGTGTTTCTGGGCCTATGAGAATGTCCAATTATGCAATTATGCAAAAGTGCAATTCAAGTGCAGTTTTGCATTCTCTCGCTCTCTCTCTCTCTCTCTCTCTCTCTCTCTCTCTCTCTTTCTCTCTCTCTCTCTGTCTGTGTCTGTGTGTATGTGCGCTTGCATTTCTGTTTTATTCATTTGTACACGTAATTGCTGTGGGAGATAACTACCTCCCTCGTGCAGCGTGAAGGGGACGTGGGTCATTCATAAAACGGAAAGTCAGCACATTTAGATTTGACTCACGGCAAAACGCAGACCTGCACACAAACAAACACGATTACCTGCAAAGCTGCTTCCCAGGACAAACACACAAATACACACACACACACACACACACACACACACACAAAATCACCGTTACACAAACCTTTTAGAGGAGCTTTTATTACAAATATGCTAAATTGCCTGTAGTGATAGTAATCAGTGATTTGACAGGAAACTCTGACACACTGATTCACTACGATCCTGAATCACTCCGACTAGTTTGCGTGTGCAAGATGATAAACTGGATGTTCAGAAATTAAGGTCCTTTACATAACAAAGAGGCCCTTTACATAATTCCAGGTTTTTGCTGCTAGAAAAAAGTCTTCAGAGTGTTACTGTACTTCCACAACAACAACAACAACAACAACAACAACTAGAGCACAGCGGCAATAAGTACAATAAAACACTGTCTATGAGACGTTTTATTTAAAAAAAAAAAAACATTGCTTTTCTAAGGTTCATTTGGAAAAAGAAATGGATTATGAATTAACTGCTACTTAATATA
>JAOVYU010000042.1:33514088-33529574 GCA_025674565.1 Synodontis membranacea
ACGTGGGCAGTGTGTGACAGTTATCGTTTAATGCCAGGCTTTTTGAGGATTTCGCAGATGTGTGAAAAAAAAACGCATATGTAAATTAGTCAGGCTCCACAGTAAAATTCGCGAATCTGCAAAGTCGCGAATACAGAAACGCAAATGCACAAGGTATTACTGTATTATTATTATTATTTGTACAAATAACCTGGAAGATGTGTAGAATATGGGATTAAAAATAAATAACTAAAAAAATTAATAATAATAAATCACAATGCATTAAGTCGCTGAGAAATTCCCAAGTGAAAAACTGATTTCCGGTCCGGAATGTCACAGCTGAGCAGTGGGCGTGGCGTGGGCAGAGTCTGGGTGTAGGAAAACAGTCCTCTCAAAAAAAACATGGAATTCTGTGAAAAGCCTGGTTTTTAAACTCTGAAAGTGTCCGTGAAAATGTTGCGGTGGTTGTTCAAACGTTGAACGTGATATTTTTTTGTCTTACGCAGTTGTCACCGTGCTAGAGTTTGACCTCAACCAATCATCGTTCATGTCCTGGTGTGTCAAAAGGGAGTAGGGTGATGAAAATGTCAACCGTGGCTACGGAAGGAAAGTCAAGGAACACATCGTAGAAGTAGAAAAAAAAAAAAAAAGCAGAAAGTTTTTTCGTCAAGGTGTCGATGGGTGTTGTAGTTCAGCGATCCTAAACCTCTCTTGTAGCACAGACCGGTTTCATGAATGAAAATTTTCTTTCCCGGGGACTGGGTAGAGGCGCAGGGGTTCGCGTAGTGGGTGTGGAGTTTGTGTATCACCTGTTACCGTAACTTAAGTACAGTAGGAATCTTGGTATTTTAATTTAAATGCAGCTTTCTTTTTGCTGGCAGTCTGTGACCCTTCTGCCGTCCCATTGTTTTGCTCGTTCCTTCCCGAAAAAGCGCTCCAGGGAATTTTGTTTTTTGGGTCATTTTTTTTTTTTCAAGGGTTAGCTTGTGTCGCTGATGCGTGAAACGGCGTGCCAGAGTCAAGTGCGGTAGTGAGGCGAGGGTGGAAACAGAAGCTTTTCAAAATGCGATCCGGAAGACAAATGAAAGAAAAAATAACCATAATTTTAACCACAACATTTTTTCTTTGCAGCCACGACCCGAACGAATGGGGTTTGTGGACCCATGTCCTAGAACATTGCTGTTCTTCAGTCGTCACGCTACTTGAGTGACACAACGTGTTCAGGCCCAACGTTGGGCAGTTGACAACATGACAAAAGTGTCTCGAAATCAGGCTGAATTTGTGTAATTTGGCATTAGAGACCCAATCTCAAAAAAGATGATGTTACCCTAACACACCTTTAAACGTATTTCAACTGAAACATTTCTCAGAAAGTTTGTATGATTGTGTATAAATTTATGCAAAAAAAACGATTATCTAATGTAAACCTTCATTTCATCCTCCCAGCTGCATTTTAACCTTTTATGGAGTTCTCTGGACGTCACCATGTGCAAAAAATCAACAAATCTCAAATATATGGAATAACTATCAGGTTTCACTCTAGACTCCTGAAAACAAGAGTTTCTATTTTTTTAATCCAACACAGAAATTATGGGGAAAGAAAATGTTGGACTCGGAGTCCCAGAATGCGACATGACCGTAGAGTTTAAAGGTAGAGAGAGCACACAGGTTCCCTTCTTTCATGGAGAACCCAGTGCTGTTAACAGATGGAACCATACTCAGCAGTATCTATTGCATGCTGTTGGAATGTACTGTATATAGTCACAGAGCTAAACAATACACGTAATCAACCTTTACATCGAGTCCAGACTGCAGCTGTCTATTCAGCACGTAAAGTGATGAACGTACATTATTGTTTCCTGTTAAAGACGCCACGCCCGTAACGCCGTAACGGAAAAACTGTATCATAAACAACTGCGCAGTGTAAAATATAAACCTGATTGGCTAGTTAGTAATACTAAATTAATACTAAATACTTTTCTTTTTTAAACTTGTTAGCTTGACGCGTTTGTTCCTTCATGTTGAATTACAGATTGGCGAAGCTGCTGATACCGACGGCAACAAAACCCAGAGCGACGACGAGAGCAACCCAGCAGCAGGAAAACCACAAAAGGTCACATTTATTTTAATAAATATTTTAGCCGCTTATACTGTACGTAGATCCAATTTATTAACGTGCCTGTTTATTAGTGCCCTCTGCTGCCCGCAAGGTGTATTACAATGATGGTGAGAATATTGGCAAGACTCATTCTCATTCCCGTCAAGATGACCCGACTTTTCTGTATGCTTTGTGATTGATGCTGATTGAGGCAATCAATGAGGCTGAGCACATTTCTGGGCCAGAAATTTGTATACAGAGCGCAAAAAAAAAAAAAAATATATATATATATATTTTGGACGAGCAGCATGGCAGTATTGTAAAAAATAATAGTTTCCTGAATCTTCTTGGCCAATCTAGAATCATTTCATAACATTTTTAAATGTTACAGACCGCCGCTTTAATGCAAACACTGCTGTTCTGTTCTTTATCTAGGAAAGGTGAAAGCTACAGTAAATCCTCGTTTATCGCGGTTAATCCGTTCCAGACTCTACCGCGATAAGTGAATTTCCGCGAAGTTAGAGCATAGAAAACCTGATTACGACCTTCTAAATACGGTTTTTAACATTATTAGAGCCATCTAGACATGAAATAACACCTAATTTTTTGGAAAAAAGTTGATTAAAAATAAAAATAATTGACTCAAGACAACCGAGCGCAACCCGCATTTTCACTGTCTCGATCAACTTTTTAATGTATATACTGTATTTGGAAAAAAAACGCGATAGAGTGAAGCCGCAAAATTCGAACTGCGAAGTGTAGTCCTGGTCTTAATCTTGTGACATACTGGCAGGCTTTTTTTTTTTTGTTTTGTTTTCATCTCTGTAAAAAGGTTACTGTTGTTTTCTTTTCAGTCTGACTCGAATGAAAAGACGAACAATAAGAAAAAGAAGAAGAAAAAGAGAAAAAAGGCTTCTGCTGCAGAAGCACCGGTATGATTGTGTTGTTTATTTATTTATTCATTTGTTTATTTATTGCTGAAGTCTGCGATCCTGATTTGTCAATCATTTAGTGACGTTCTGGATTTTTGTGTTCTGTCACGTCAGGAGCTAAAGATGACAAACTAATTGGATTTGCAGGAATACCGCAATGCTCCTGCGAATGATTTACAAATAAATTTGTCCGTATCCATCTTAAGAAGTGAGATCCTCCGCTTTCATTACGTGTGTATTTATAGTGCGTGTGTTTGTAGGAGGAGCCAGTTAACGACGATGACATAGACGCGTTGCTGGACACCATAGAGAAGGAGAACGGTTTGTCCGTTCAGAGCGAGGACGGCGGAGTTTCTGGACACAGACCTGTGCTTTATGTGGAACACAGGTAAAGACGACATCACCAGTAAAGGAACTCGAGGAAGTTTTAAAATAAATGAAATACAGGTTTACGTTTACATATCTGACCTAAGAAATGATTCCAGACTTTATAGACTTCTTCAGCGTATCTTTATTACTTCAGCATCTCATTAAACATTGGCTTTGATGGACTGCTTTAAAAAGCTGATTAGGGAAGGACTCTTTTTGAATATTTCTCAAATCACTCTGATCATTTTGATATGGTACAATAGATTCATGATTCCGATGCAGATTCATTTGCTTTGAGTTCATAACAGCGAGGAACAGTGGACGTGGATGTGTGTTGAATGTCACTACTAGTGGGCGTGGCCTAGCGCATGATTTACTACAGTATATATCAGTCATGTAACGATTCACCTGATTCACGGTTCGATTTTTTTGCCTCGATATTTATTTATTTTTTTTTAAAAAGAAATATAATTTCGTACCA
The DNA here is from genome assembly GCA_025674565.1 of Synodontis membranacea. NCBI lineage: Eukaryota > Metazoa > Chordata > Actinopteri > Siluriformes > Mochokidae > Synodontis > Synodontis membranacea. The sequence continues at coordinate 33,517,948 of JAOVYU010000042.1, forward strand.
TAGTTACACAGTACTTATTTTCATACTCTTCATCAACTTAGACATTCCTGTCTTTAAATTAAAAAATTATACTTTTTTTTTTTTTAACCATTTTCTTAATAGTCAGCAATAGTTATTTTCAAACATCTGTAAAGGCATGGAGATAAATGTAATAGTCTATTAATTATTAAAATATTAATTTTATAAAAAAAAAAAAAATTAAAAGTTACTAACAAGCTTTCTGTTACTAATTATGAATATTTGTGAAGCCAGTAGTCAGCTTAACACAAAACAGCCACCTCAATTTTGCTTTTCTTTTCTTTTCTTTTTGCTTTCAGCAGCATCTTATTGAATGTATTTGTAAAACCAGTCTCACAAAAGCTCTTTCCCATTTTAGATTTGTTTTCCCGCATGTTTTCTCAGCATGTGTTGCGTCTGCCTGTGGTGACGTCATGTGTATTCCTGCTATTGTACGTTATTTCGCTTCCTGCTGTCTAAATTCAAAATCAAAGATTAATCATGGAATAATTTATTTTTTAAATTTTTTATTTACATTGATTCTAATCGTCATAAATTTAGCATTGCAATTTATCGATGCTTGATATCATCACACGTCTAATATATATCTATCGATTTTTGTGTAGGTAGTTAAATACAAACGGATGCAAATCATTGTGAAATTGATTGATTTATATGTTACATGCTAGGCCTCGTACTAGTTTAGCAGATTAGCAAGGCAAGCTAGTTACGTACACTCACCAGAGATACCAGTGATCTCTGCCAGACAGTAAATTGGACCATGTCATGTCAAGTCATGTGAGTTTTTAATTGTCATTTCAACTTTATACATATTATATATTCATGTTGAGAGTGTGAACTGAAGAAACCTTGGCTCACGTGCGCTACAGGATTGTTCCGAGGATTATAAATCATTCTGTGCGCTCAGATTTAAACCCAAATCTCCGTTGTTGAAGAATAACATTTTGTGCTTCATGTAGGAATCTTAACCCTGAGACTGAACTGAAGAGATATTTTGGAGCTCGGGCTGTGCTTGGAGACCAAAGGTTGGTTCTTACTGTGCATATGCATGTTCATTTATATTCTGAATGAATATGATGTTAAGATTAATCATATATGTGTATGTGTTAAGGCTGTCAGGATTAGAAAAGAGCTCATAACGTGCAGTTATTACAGTAATTAGCATCAGTTTTTACTGTAGTGTGTAAGGTGTCCTGCTTTTCTTTGTGTGTGTGTTTGTGTGTGTTTGATATCCAGACCCAGGCAAAGACAGAGGCAGTTTCATCGCAGCACGTGGATGACCTCCCCTAAAGACACATGGGCTCGCTTTAGTCGACCGGGTAAAACTTGCCATCAGTCAGATTTTCCTTTATAAGTTATTATTTATTTTCTCATTTCTTAGTAACAAAGTGAATTAACATGGAGTCTGATTAAATCATTTGTGAAATAATTGACCGTGTGATGGTTCTCATTTCCTGCCTGTCTTCTGCCTCAAGGTATCTCCATGAATATGCTGGAGTCCAAAGACGGCCTCCAGTTCTTCGCCTTCGAGCACAGCCGCGATTACCAGCAAGTCCAATTCAAGTTCTTTGATGCTGTGGAGTCTATGGATCCTAATAACATTGTGGTAAGTTAATCAGGGCCCGTTTTCGTTATGCTTCTCAGAATGACTCCTAAGATCGTTTCTCGGTTGTCTTAGTATCTCAGCGTGCAGGCTTGGTGTTAACTCTACTTAACCATGGCTTGATGGGATTATTTTAAGTATGCCTAAATACATCCGCTTTAGTAGGATGTACACCTGCTCATTCATGCGGTTGTACAGTCCAATCAGGTCTGTAAATGAAATCATGTGGCAAAAAAATCATAATATAAATATAATATAAATATCAGTGTATAAAAGTCATACAGATACAGGTGAAGAGCTTCAGGTAATGTTCACATCGAACATCAGAAACTGAACACGGGGGGGAGGGGGGGTGATCTCTTTGACTGTGGTATCGTTGTTGATGCCACATGGACTGGTTTGAGTTGTTCAGAAATTGCTGATCTCTTGTTTTTTTTTCCACAAAGATCAGTCTCTATGGAGTTTATACAGAATGGTGCGAAAAACAAAAAACATTAGTAACTTAAATAATCACTCTTTACAACTGTGGTGATCAGAGAAGCATCTCAGCAAGCACAGAACATTGAACCTTGAGGTGGATGGGCTACAAGAGCAGAAGGCCACGTCAGGTTCTACTCCTGTCAGCCAAGAACAGGAACATGAAGCTATCATGGGCACAGGTTCAACCAATCTACCCAGTTTGCCCAGTTTTGGTGAGTCTGTGCCCATGATAGCCTCAGATTCCTGTTCTTGGCTGACAGGAGTAGAACCTGACATGGCCTTCTGCTTTTTTAGCTCGTACACCTTAAGGTCTGGTGTGTTGTGTGTGCTGAGATGCATTTCTGCTCACCACGGTTGCTTATTTGAGTTACTACAGGCTTCCTGGCAGCTCAGAACAGTCTCGATATCTCCTCTGACCTTTCTTATTACCAAGGCGTTTCCGGCCAGAGAGCTTTCGCTCACTGAATGTTTTTTGTTTTTCACACCATTCTGCGTAAACTCTACAGGCTGATTTGTGAGATTCCCAGGAGATCAGCAGTATCTGGAAAAACTAAAACCAGCCCATGTGGCACCAACAAGTCACAGAGATCAGACTTTCACCCCATTCTGGTGTATGATGGATTGAGATTTCAACAGCATTGTAACAGCAAGTACAGAATAAAACACTTGGGGCATGTTGCTGTAGGAAAATAATCATCAAAATGGTCATGTGATATGACCTGAGATGATTATTATTCCATACCAGTACAACCTGTAGTGTTTTATTCCTTGAATCAGTTTTCCAGGAATTACAATTTTATATTTATTAACAAGTTGGCGTTTTGAACCTTTTAACAGTTTCATTTATGTCATGGAACGTCCATGAGACAAGTTTGTTCCTGTTACCACTAAAATTAAAGCAGTGATTCCACATCTGTCAGAGCTGCAGCTGTATAAAAGTTATAAGTTCTCATTCTGACCAGTCAGAGTAGAGAATTCAGCAGCACCGAGGTGTAACGATGGTTAAATGGCTGTCTGTAAACAGGCCCTGCTACAGCTTAACCCGTACCACATCGACTCTCTGCTGCAACTCTCCGACGTGTGTCGCATTCAGGAGGACCAGGAGACGGCCAGAGACCTGATCGGTGAGATATCTCCTTCGAAAAGGGAAATCATTTTTCACTCTTATTTTCCTGCGTTCCTGCTTGAATATTAAATTCCATAATCGGGTTTGAGAGCAGAATGCTGAGTGAGTGGCCAAATCAATTTGACTTAATTATCATAGAGTGGATAATTGCGCAGTTTTCTCCAAATTTGATCCATGCTGAGCTGCAAATGTGAACAAGTGCTCATTTATTTTATTATATTATTTTAGATTTTTCTTCCATCTTGGAAAGGAGGTTTTTCAAAACACAGGAAGGAATTCCTTCTTGGAAAAACTACACCTGAAACGTACAATAATGTTGGCATTTCTCATTATTTACCGTTGCACTTGTAAACCATTTTATTTTCCTGAATTCAGTTGTTTCTACGAATCACTGGATATTGTCAAGGAACTAGCGGACTGGATGGATGGAGAACGTTGTCATTTTTTTTTTATATGCTGAACTCCTTCTCTAATGCAGCATGCCAGGATAGTGGAACAAGTCACATAGCATGCGCACACTTAAATTAAATGTGACTTTACTACTCAAAATAGTAGCAAACAGAATCTGTCTTCGTACCTAGGGCAATATTTGTACTGTAGCATTCATTTGTAAAATAATCGCATAGAACAATAGAGGAGATTGTGAGTTTCCCTCACATCCCAGTTTAAAAAAAACAACTTGTGTTGCGAGGAGTTTGTGAACCCCTGCTTTAAGGCCTTGTTCACACGGGCGTTAAATTTTTGGATAAAACAACGGGCTCTGAACGTCCTAGACGTTTATGTTGCTTTTTGTAGTTGCGCTCGATTGACTTCTACACTGGCGTTCGTTTGCCTCTGTCTAACGCCAGCCTGCAGCCCAAATTGTAGTTTGTGTGTTTACCTCTGGAGGCAGTGTCAGGCACTGGATATGAAAGCCCTAACCCTGCTTTTTTTCCACGTTTTCCTATGTATAGCATGTAGGAATCATGGGATATATTCGGTCCTCTGAAGCGTAAAATGAACGCAAAGAAAACGCAGTAAAAGCGTTTTCCTTCCGTTCGTTGGGATTAAGACGCCGCATACAAAGCTTAAGCTGTACGCATTAAGCTGCATACAAAGTTTTTTTTGACGCCGTATAAACGTGCAGCCGGCCAAACGTACATCACGAAAGCCCGTATGAACACTCTCATTTACTCCGATGAAAACCCTCGGCACTTGATCCGTGCTCAGCGGACGCTACAAACGCCAGAAAAACACTTGATTTTAACGCCCGTGTGAACAAGGCCTAAATCTTTATCTTAACTTCAGTGGACATCCAAAATGGCCTTGTAGAACCACATGGATTTGAATTTTGTTGAATTTTAAGTTTAAGTGTTTTTCGTATATTTTTTATATTTACAATTTTTGGAAAACAGATTAACCCTAGACTGGCAAGGAACCATATATGGTAATGTTATGGGCCTTGATTTGCAACATAAAAATGAAAAACCCTTTTACCCAATAGTAAAAAAAATGCTTGTAATATCCTCCAATAACACGCTAGCACTGAAATTTAGAATTTCAACAGGATTCAAGATACAACATCTAAATGCAGTACTTAATCAGCACTCAGAAACTCAACATATATAACCTAAATACAAGCTTTATTGATTTGGACCCTCTGTACACATTTCTATGTAACGTTAATTTGTTGCATGTGGTGCGTTTGGCCGACCGGTGATACAATTATCTAATTCAATCGACTTTAAGGACTCAAACTGACATGAATATATACGAGTGTATAAGTATTTGAAATCCTACTGATTATATTAGAGAGATCAGGAGACTAATTTAGATTCGCCTGAATAATTGGGAAATTGTGCTTCATGTTAAATTGCTTTTTCAGGTCAAGTGGGTTTTTATATTTATTACTGTGTATAAGTTGGAACAAACTAGTCATTTCTAGGCATGTAAGAATTCACCCAATTCACAATTCGAATCCTGATATTGGGTTCATGATTCAATTTTGCCACAAGATTTTTGAGGGAGTAAAAAAATGAAAGAAAATTTTATTACCAACAATTTCCTATTCTTAATCAACGTACACATTCCGTTTGTTAAATTTAAAAAATACTTAGCAATAACTATTTACAACTTAAATTTTGTAAAGGTTGAAGTAAAGTATAGCCTATTAACTGAAATATTCATTTTATTAAAACTGAGAAAAGTTAAAAAGCTTTTCCTTAAAAATCAAGACAGCTTAAACGTAAAACATCTCCCTCCAATTGCTTCTCTTTTTTTTCGGCAGTCTGTAAAAAGCTAACTCTGGTTTCTTGTTGAATCTGTTTGTAAAGTTAATCGCACAAAAGCTCTTTTCCATTTTAGAAGCAGGGAAGACTCTAATTCACTTTTTAGAAAAGAGGCTAATGTTCACCCACGTATTGGAGAAAGTCTGGCAAGAATGTAGATGCTACTAGCAGGAGCATTTGTAGTTTCTAAAGATGTCACTAGAAATAATTCTGGTTTCAAAGTTCTAGCAAGAACTCTTGAATAGGTTTCAGCTCTTCATCCGAAAGCTCTCCTCAGTCATTACAGCTTTATATTTCCTTGAATGAGAATGATGTTTCTTCTTTTTTTTTTGATTGCCTTGTACTTTTATGTCTCATTTTGCGTATGTGTGTGTGTGTGGTCATCAGAGAGGGCGTTGTACAGTTTTGAGTGTGCATTCCACCCCATGTTCAGCCTCACCTCTGGGACCAGCAGGTTGGATTACCGGAGAGCAGAGAACAGGTGTGTGCTGCCGTTTCTCGGACACTGAACCTCACCACAGTCATCCTCACACTGCTCATTTGGTACAAGTCAAGTATGATTGTAAATGACACGACTGAAGGTCTTATAACATTTTATATTATATAATAGCGTTTTGCAGCTGGAATTATTTTTCCAGATTTTTCTGCATTCATTCTGTACATGACACTAATAATGCTTTAAGTTTTGTTTTGCTTTTCTCTCTCTTTCTCTTTCTCTCTCTGTCCCTTGCAGAGCTTTTTATCTGGCAGTTTACAAGCACATGATGTTCCTGGAAAAGAGAGGCTGTCCACGTACTGCCCTGGAGTACTGCAAACTCATCCTGAGGTGGAGTTCTCCTTATTGCATTTCTATAATAAAGCACAATCCTTATGTTATGCCTTGTTTTTCATATGCTGGTTTGTTAATAGATGCCATTAGCAGAATGACAGTTAACGTGTAAACGTCTGATGTTTCTGTGTGCAGTCTGGACCCGGATAACGATCCTCTGTGCATGCTGCTGCTTATAGATTTTCTGTGCCTGCGCTGTCGAGAATACACCTTTCTCATCCGACTGTATGACGAGTGGGAGGTAAGACACCTCCAGATCTCATCAGTACATATTTCTCCGTACAAGGAACATTTTTTTTGGTGTGCTACTGTTATAGAAAATTTGTCAACAACAGGGTGATGTTACACCCAGAAGTTGATTATTTTCCTGTAACAGCAAATCCCAAAGTGTTTTATTCCTCTTACAAAACAGAAACTTGATACTTGGTTTATGGTTTGTGGTTTATTTCTTAATTTTTTTTTTTTTAGGTACATCGTAACCTGTCCCAGCTGCCTAACTTTCCCTTCTCAGTAGCTCTGGCTTGCTACCATGTGAGTCAGCAAGAGGAGACGACACCTGATGAGAGCCAGCGCATGAAGCTCCGATCCGACACGCTGCTGCAGGATGCTCTCATCTCCTTCCCTGGAGGTGAGAAACACACACACAGTTGCATACACACACGGATACACTGTTAAACATTATGACACACACACAAATTATTCCACCAGACAGTGTGACGCAACAGAGAAACGTTCGCCCTATTGTCGAGAGATCGAATTCTGGTGTCGTCGTCCGTGGCCATGAGCTCGAGAGAGCAAAATTGGTCTATGCTCTCAGGAAGGGAGGAATGGGATACTCAACTTTCCCGTGTCAGTTACACTGATGATAGCCAATCATGGAGGTCTGTGAACTCATGCATACAGATGGGGGAGGATAGCGCTGTCTTCAAAGTGTATTACGCCTGGCGTTTGCATGTCCATCAGTTCGAAAATATGAGTTCGACTGGCTTCACTTGCCTCCGAGGAAGGCCTTCGCCATCACTGGTTGTTGGTCCAATCCAGTGATCAAATGTTTAAAAAAAACTTTTTTGGAAAATTCCAAAAAATTTATTATGAAATGTATTATTTCAGATTGATTTTTTTTTTTTTTTTTCATTTACTTAATGGTAATGTTTTTCACCTGTATTTTGATAAATTTTATATTCCTAAACCTTTGAAAATCCATTCTTGCTACTTATATTCCCTACATTCGAGCAGTAACGATTAAGAACCTAGATTGTGCCCCCTAATGTCCGATACACCACCAAGAATCATCGGTTTTATGTACTAAGCTTTAAGTATTGGCACCCTGGGCCTTGGGTGCTTGGGATCATTCCTCCAGTCCAGTGAACAGAAAACAACACTGATGCGCCAACATTTCAGGATCACAGGAAGACTGTTGGGTGCACAAGTCTGAATCTGCGTGTGACTTGCTTTATGAGTATGATGGAACACTAGGATATTTTAGGTGGCCTGCAGAATTGGTGCTCCTCAACACTGTGGGGGAAAATATGGGAATTTTATAGCAGGTGTAACTGAAATAGGTGCCATAGCTGAATATGTATATGTGTGTGTGTTTTGCAGTGTTGATGCCTTTGTTGGACCAGTGCTCAGTCCAGCCTGACGCCCAAGTGTCCTCCCATGCGTTCTTTGGTCCCAAAAGCCGTTTGGGGTAGTTATTCATGTCCATGCTGTCTCTGTATTAAATCATATGTTATGAGATTTGGTTCAGTTTGTTTTTATTTTGTGGGCAGATTTGAACTAATTGCACACAGTTCATTGCTTGGTTTCAGCATGAAATGTAATAATCTCAGGAACTCTTGTCTATTTTTTCTTTCTCCATCTTTCTCTTAGGCAGCCCCCTGCTCTGTCGGAGCTCATGGGGCTGTACGTGGGTCGCTGTAACAGCCTGTGGAAGGAGGCAGGAGTGATGCTGTGGATGGAGGGAAACGTTCAGGAGGTGTTGAGGAGGGTTGATGTTAAGGACCCAGTGGTGGAGGACTGCCAGAACAAGTACAGATACACACACACACACACACACACACACATCTTGCAACAAAGTTGTATTTTGCACTCGTCGCAAAAGTTTGACTTTGATCTACAATCTATTTTTATTAAGAGATACAGTGTAAAAGTAAATAAATTGACGTTTCTTCAATGAGAACATTATTCACTCATGACTTATTTATTTTTTATTATGTTATGCAATGATGTGTGCGCGTGTGTGTGTGTGTGTTCCCTCTCCCATGATCAGGAGGAAGCAGAGATACCAAAGTGCTCCCAGGAACGTTCACAGACACGTAGTTCTTTCTGAGATTAAGGAGGCCACATCTGCACTGCCTCTGGTGAATGCTCTGTTGTCCTAATACATTTTTTTTCAGAATGTGAGAGACAGGCCTAACCTTTTCCTTTTTCTGTCTTTTACTTCACCATTCTTGGTTGTTTTGTTTTATACAGGAAGTGACCACACAACCAGTGATGAGTTACGATCCACTTCCTCCTCTAGACTCTGTCGTCTCCTACACCAGGCCGGAGAGGTAGAGCTGTCTCACAATATTTGTTTTATTTCTTAATAATCCTACTACAATTAAAGTGCAGGAATTATTCTCTCTATATTATTACTATACTATATTATTTCTATAAGAGAGAGAGAGAGAGAATAAACAGGTCTTGTGATGCAATAAGCTAAATAAGAGCACTGAAAGATTGATGTGTATTTCTTGAGTAGATCACAGTACCATCACATATAAATTAAAGAAGAGGAGAGGAATACTTAAGCTAGAGATTTTGATGATAAGACTCTGTTTACTTCCCATCAGTACAGTGGCTGTGAACTGAACAAAATGTACCACAAAACCTAATCTGGCAAATATTATTCTGTTATTTCTGTTCTTTCTCACTTTGTATACCTAACATATGGTACAATATATACCGTAAGGTAAGAATGTTTAGTGATTTTAATATTGTAAAATCCCTTCTAGGCAGAACCCAAGAGCCTCAAACGAGAGCACTTTGTCGCTGTTTTTCCGCTCTTTGTTGCCCAACTTCAACCTGCAGGTGAGTGGGCTCGCATCTGCACTCGCAGCTTCTCTGAGATCCAGGAGAAATAATGTTTTAGTACCCAAAACAGTTTTAATTCTCCTTTCAGTAAGATGACTTGGATAAAGACCCATGAAGCTCCGTTATGCTTTTGATGAAGTTCAGTTGCTCATCAGTTGCCTGTTAACAGAATGTAAGAAGTTTTGTAGAGAGTCACATGATTGCATCAGTATTTGTCACACCTCTGACAGAAGCGATTCTCGAGGACATTGTGGACCACGACGAGGAGTTTGATTTAGAATTTGATTCAATTGAAGATGAACTTTGTAATGCCAAGAACTGCTACTTTCACAGGTATAGTCATGCAGTAGAAAATGCAGAGGCAGATCCAAGGGTGGGCCCAGGCCCACCCAGATTGCCAGTTGGCCCACCCATTCATATGTCTTGGGAATTATAAGAATTATGTGTTAATATTAATAATAATAAATAGACCTGGAAGAACTTGCATTGAGCTCTCTTTAGTGGTGCTCTTTTGGTAGGACACATCCGTTCATGAGCTTCACTCAGGCCGACCCAGATCTTTCCAGGCCCACCCATCCTTAACACAGGAACTTGACCTCGGTGAAAGGCTCATGATCCATAACGAACCCTCACAAATGAGATATACACCTACAGAAATCTCCTTCTGGAGTAACCTGTAAAGGTTTTACCACAGAGGCTTTCTTTTCCAGACTGAGAGGGATGTCTTTATGAACCAGTAATGCCTGTGAGGTATCAGTTTCTGTGGTAGACTGCTTTGGGTAGAGTCATACGCCTAGAGAAATTTGGTTAAACGTGTAGGTTATTACAGGTTATTAATAATCTGTTTCAACCCCTTAAATTGAGTTAGGACTTTTAAACTAAACTCAGAATGGTGTAAATGAAAGAGGAAATATTACAATACGTAATTGTAAGCCACTTGCCGGTAAGCAACAGTCAGTCCTGTAATGAGCAAACTGACAGTTGTTCTTATTTCAGGGTGGACAGAGGGCAGAGGATGACCAGGAAGTGGCACGTGCAGGTCAAGAACTGAACCAGGAAGTGAACCGATTGATGGTGGCCATGAGGGACATGTTGGCTAACATCCAATTCCAGGATCCGCCGAGGGATGACAACCTAGACCGAGACGAGGAGGAGTGGGACTGAGACAAGGAATGAGAGCAGAAGAGGAGAAAAGGACAACAAGACAACGAGGCAGAGATTAGATTTGGTGGTTTGAGGCGGAGAACAAGAAATCTGTACATTTGTAGTCAGTATATTTCTATCCTTCGTCTCTATATAAAATAAACCTAGATTTATCGATTGATGATTAATTATGCCGACGTTTATATTTGAGATCGACAGACGCTTTTATCCAGAGCGAATTATTACTGAGACGTAATGGTGTTAATCTAAACATAATGCTATGCAACCGAGGATCAATGATTTTCCTCAAGAACCCAACACTGGTTTCTAGATTTGAACGATCTATCAAACACTAGCTCGGATATCAGAAATTACTTTGCGCGATTCCACGCTCCGACCACCTGATCCAGCTCATCCATCAGTCCATAAAATATCCTACTTGTACATAGGACTGTTGAATTAAGAAATAGTAATAAATTCTCTCAATTAACATTTTTATTAATTAAAAGACTTTTCCCTTTGGTTTGTATTATATTTCTTTTTTTGTCCTGCATGAATTTCAAAGACACATCTTCCGCTGGCTGAATGTCGGGATTAAAAGTAGGCCTGCCTCACCTGAGTGAAGTGCTCGTGATGAATTATACCGCTTCAGTGGGATATGCCGGAGTTGTAAATATCATAAGCCGGACTTTGTCTTAGTCTATGCAGAACTTATTCTGTAGTCAGTGTAGCTGAATTAAATCTAGCGTGATGTGCTCCTGGCTTCGTGTTCCTAGAAAGACGCCAAATGCTTCAATCTGAGCAAGCCAAATCTTTATTTAAAGAGGCAGAAGCTTTCTTGTGTAATCGGTTCTACTGACTGGTCATCGTTACAAGTTATTAAAACTTTCTATCCTGATGGGGGTGTGGTCTCTTCAAGGATGTGTCTGCCCCAATGCAAAGGGTCTGATTAGGATGAAAATGATGTAAACCGTATACTACGTCTTTCACTGTTACCTGATCTCAACCCAATCGAACACCTATGCAAGATTTGTTTTGGAGTGCTCTATACCAGAGGTCCCCAACCCCCCTTCCCCCTTCCCC